>JAWRVZ010000065.1:2025000-2152500 GCA_037043235.1 Rhodeus uyekii
TCTCTTAATGGATACATGTCAACAGAGCCTCAGACTGTTGCTTTTAGCAAACTGGAGACAACTTGGAGGCAACTTTGCCACCGCGCGTCAATCCTTTCGTTGCGACCTTGTCACATAATTCTATACAGTTTGCACCTGTTAAATGATGTTGATATGCTGTCAGAAAGTATCATGATCAGACTTTCAGGAAGAAAGTTCTCCAGCTCTTAGTTGCTTCTATTCCCTCCTACCTGTGAAGCATTTTTTTTGTTTGTTTTCATGTTGCTTCAGATTTTCATAGACCGCACACTAAAATCACTCAAGTTAGAAGTTCAACTTTTAAAAGACATGTCTTTATACCTTGCGCTAGTTTCTGTTCCACTGAATCTAGCTTTTTTACAGCAAAAACGTGTTCTGTGTGAACTGGCCCTCACTGGCCGGTGGAGCACGTAAAGAAACCCATAGAGCATATAACATGTATAAATATAGTTCTATGCCCTTGCTCACCTGTTATCAATCATCTATTATTCGGTATAGTTTGTTATTCATTTTGAACCTACGATTGCAGTATTTCTGAATAAGTTATTCAGCTTTGGACACATTCCTAAACAAGACACTTTTTTTAAACTGGATAGGTATACTAAATATTAGAGTTCATCCGGATCCTTGGCTGAAACGAGTATCCAGTACGGATAAAGCACTTTTGCAGAGTACGAGTTTCATGCGAGCAATACGAGTCAATTTCTGTGGTCGGATTGAATAAAAATCCTCATTGGGTAGCTGTGTCTGCGTTCTGTGATAAGTTAGTCACAGCGCCCCTCCCCTACACATGCAGATTTGCTGTGTCCCACCCTGCTCACTCACTCACACTCCCTTTCTCTCTCTGTCTCTCCATCAGTCACTCAGGGTCTTTTCCGTTAACGTTTAGGGTTTCTTCAGCTTCAGGTTTGTTTTTTATTTTGGTTTATTTGTAGTACTTATTAACCAGTATAAGTCTAGTAAACATGGGGTTTGTACAGATGTGGTGCTTGCTAGAATGCGACTAGCATTGCGTCTCTGCATGTCTGAGATTTTTTATTTTTTTTTACCGTCTGCTGGCTCTAACCAGTTTTTGGACTTCACGAAAAAAATAATGATTAAAAATTTGGATTTCTTCATAATTGCAACCGCATATATTGTATTCATTGTTGCAAAATTTGTTCTGTATACAGTTAGTTTTTTATTGTGATCAAAACCATTGATCTGAAGCTCAGTGCTGATGCTGTCATGTAAATAGTTTTCTAATCAGCAATAAATATAACAATTTCTGATCAATTTCTGACATTTGACAGAACCAAGAATAATTTTTCTGACAAACTTAACGCTTGTCATTGGTTTTTCTACTTGTAGTTTTGAAATATTTGAATATCTCAATGTTTGCTGCAGGATCAGCTTCGATGAAGGTCGTCAATGGACCCGTCACAGTTTCTCCGCCATGCCGCTGTTTGTGGATGGTGTTTTGGTGGAGGCAGGAGCAGAAAATCAGATCATGACGTAAGTCTCGAAGTTTGTTTTTGACCACGATCTTTCTCACACTCCTAATTATGTCCTATTTTTCAAATAGTATCCTCTCATCTCTGCTCATTCAAGAGATACACTCATGAGGAAAGGTTAATTAATCTTAGACTGTTAAGCTAATGTTGTTAGTCTCAGTGAACCAACAACATTTCTCATTATGACTCAGTGCTGGTATGTAAACGAACAGGGTAATTTCATACTTTTTAATTATTACTTTAAACACACATGATACATTGGAGTATTGGATAACATAGGACTGAAATCATCAGGGTTATTGTATATTATAAAAGTTTGGTATGCAAGATTTGGTGTTACACACAGACAAAAACAGCTCAAGATTTGGCAAACTATATTGTTTTTTTCTTGCTGTAACTGTTTCTTTATAAATTCACTCTGACTTTACTTTGTAACCATCCATATTAACGTTGTTTTCTAAATCTGTTTTCCTGTTTTTTTTAACTATATTTAAAATAGGTTCATAATCGTTAAAAATGAGAATTAAAAAAATATTTTTATTTATTTATTGCATTATACAAGTTAGTCAGGCCAATATACTATGAATCTTAATTTCTACAAGAATGAAATAGGCCATTAAATTGTTCACACCGAATTATTCAGATAATAGTATTAACCTCATATCGTGTACTTTACATGATATAGAGTGCAATTTCAGACATAGCTAATGAAGTAACCCAGGATTGCTCATTCTGGCCTCTGGAGATGTACCTTTATGCAAAGTTTAATTCCATTGCCTACATTACACGCCCGAACCAGCTAATGAAGTTCTCCTGGTTCACTTCAAAATGAGTGAGCCGGGCGAAAACTAAACCTTTCTTTGTCTATTGGCAGGTTTTTTGGACACTTCAGTCATCGGTCTGAATGGCAGCTTATCAAAATTAACTACAAGTCCATATTCACCAGAAGGTGCACAGAAGGAGACTACCAAACCTGGCACCTGCATAACCAGGTAAAATAGAACGAATAAATAAAAAGCTGAGGGTGGGGGTAAATTGCAATATTGATTGTAACTGACATTAATATTTTCTTAGGGTGAGCCATGCATAATGGGTCAAAAGCAGATCTACATGAAGCGCCGTCCTGGAAACTACTGTATGGTGGGATGGGACAATTCCAGGATCCTTTCGGCAGAACCCTGCATTTGCAGAGCACATGACTTTGAGTGGTGAATGACCAGCACACTTCACCAACTTATCCATCTTAAGCTTATTAGATCCACCCACTGATCTAAAGGGCCAGTCACACAGCGGAAACGCATGAATCACGCACGAATTACGCACAGATTTTCGTTTCTGCGCGGAGCGTGCGTCGTATGCGTAATTTGTCGGTGGAACGAACGTGGACCGTCAGTGATTGTAAGTGGATGTGCGTTGAAGGCGGTTTGTGCGTGATTTTGAGATTTGAACAGTTAAAATTTTTTGCATGCGTTATTCATGAGTCGGCGTGCGTAGTTTATGCGTCGAGTATGCATGACTATGCGCGGGACACGCGTCGGCCGTCAGTGCTTATGCGTCGGAACTGGTTCGAAACCGCGCGCGTCCACGTCCGTCCACTGACGCCCCACCTTCATATCACGCAGGAACCGCGCACGTATCACGTTCCTTCCACTAACATCCACTGACAATGTGAATTCTGAAAGTGCTTGTTCGTGGAACGTTCGCGAAGCGTGCGTGTTTGGACGCGCTCCGTCAGTGATTCATGCGTTGGGCGTGCGTCGAATGTTTGTGGAATACTTTGGTCAATTTCTCGACGCACAAGCACGCACAAACCCAATCTGTGCGTGATTTGTGAGTGATTTGTGCGTGATCGGCTGTGTGACTGGCCCTTAACATCTGAATCGGTCACACTTTTAGATTAGGCTCCAATTCTCACTATTAACTAGCTATTTACAAATACGTTTGCCTCAAAACTACTAAGTATTAACAGTTAGTTAGATAGTTGTTTGGGAGGAGTAAGGGATGTAGTATATGTTCGTGCATAATAAGGCAGTAATATGTTCTTTATAAGCACTAATAAACAGCCAATATCCTTGTAATATGCAACTGCTTAATAAACAACTAGTTAATAGTGAGAGTTGGGTGAAAAGTGGTGAAAGTGTTACAGTTGAATCTAGTAGAACGGGCAATGATTGCCTGCATGTAAATCTTTTCTTCTGCTTTTGGAAGAACTGTCTTAAATTGTCTAATCTACTTTAGATTGGCTCTGCTATTAATTTGATCTGACAGCAATTAAAAGAAGGTTTCAAATGTAGAATGATTGTAATTATATGCCGATTATAGTTTTAAATGTTATCTTAATTTAGATATTTGATTATTATTATAGGTATACATATACTTGTTCATTCACTCTGCTGATCACACTCTCTCAAAATCGCTAATCTGAGCATAATCAAAGGTTGCAGGCTTAACTATAACTAATACCAATAATTGTCCTCGCTCATAAAAAAATAGTAGTTTAGCCATGAGCACTACCATTCAAAGGTTTCATGGTCACTACTGGAATGAAAATGGTGATTTTTCAGGAAAATGCGGTTTTTTTTTCTTCTTAAATTAGGATTAGGGTAGTGTCATGAAAAGCGGCATATAAATGTAATGAATTAAATAAAATAAATGTAAAAAATGTCTTCAGTAACAATACCTTGAATTGATAATAAGTAACATGAAAGACAATTATAATACAAAAGATCTATCTATCTATAATTCAGTATTTAAAAACATGCTCATTTTTTTGGTTAATCAAAGAATTCATAAGAATATGTAAAGAATGAATCCATAAGAATGCCTACATTTTTTTGACAAAAAATATTAAGCTAGTATTTCGACTTTAAAATAATATTATTTCACAATATTAATTTTTAGACTTTTATTTTTAATCAAATAAACGCAACTGTGATGAGCATAAGAGACTTATTCAAAAACAATTATTATAATAATAATCCCCAAATATTTGAATGGTTGTGTACATCTGAAGCTCCCAGAACAACTATTATGAACCCAGATTATTATAAAACTAGAGTAAATTATTTCAAAAACAAAATTGAACACTTTATTTGGCAAGCTAAAGCCAATCCACAAATGATATGTTGATTCAATATCAGACGTTTAAACTGAGCAAGACCTGAAACTCTTTAAAAACATTGAGTTTGGTCTAGATTTTCTTGTTCATTGCGCTTTGTTGTTTTTATCCTTGTCCGCTCTTTAGGTGGGCTCGCAGGTATTTATAAATCCTTCGTGTTTTGTTCACTGGGATCTGGGAGCTGTTTTCAAAGATCTCAGAATAGGCATAGTGCTTCTACAGCAGAGGGCTGGTTAACCCCTTCTGTAGGGTCAGTGTAGACGGAGAAGGTGTAGTTTTTAGGATAAAGATGCATGACACACACAGTCTCTGGACTTTAAAGCTTTTGAAGGCAGCAGGGTTAAAAGAGGACAAGAAGATTGAGCTTCTATATCATCCTAGTCTTTTGTTGCCTGTCTGGAGCTTCGTGTAAAGGATATATAAATACCTTGGGATCTACATCATTTATCACATTCGAAGATCAATTTTTCTATCTTCTTTAAAAAACCGTACAGTGTATCCTTACTTTCTATCTAGTACATTCTCGTGTTCTGTGTGGCCTCGTTTTGCAGTTACAACCCTTGGAAACCCAGTGGAGGGATATAAACTTGCTTTCAGAGATGTTCATTTGTCTTCTCTTGGCCTTGGTTCAGCGTAAATGCCGCTTGGGACAGTTAACGCAACTGTTACTCGCCAAATTGGGCCAGTGCTGCATCATGAAAGTGTATCATTTTAAATCTTGCCAGTTTAATATTCAAAGCTCAATTCAATAGTGTGAGAAATCTTTGAGTATTCTAGAACAGTCATTCCCAAACTGTGGTCTGCGGACTACTAGTGGTCCGTGAGGGTACTGCAGGTGGTCCGTGGAAAGGCAAAATAAAATAATATTTTACCTTCATTTTACCAGGAAATTCCCATAAAAAAATTAAAAGAATATGTAGGCCTATATTGATATAACATTTATATAACACTGTTTTACATTGATCTGATGACTAGTTATAGTATATAAGACTGTGTGTAGACATTTTATTATGTGTGTTATGAGGTGGTCCGCACATTTGTTTTTATTACAAATAGTGGTCCACACACAAAAAGTTTGAAAAACCCTGTTCTAGAACATAGTCTGTTATACCGTACCTTAAGTAAACATAAAGAGTTGAGAAATAAATGTGTGTAACAGCGTTAAAGTGACAGTAGCATAATATTGCCGCTGATTTCTTTATCCTTTGTTGTAAAAAAGCAAAAAAATAATTCACTGCCCTTGACTCGATAACATTTGCGATGCAATGCAGTGCTATTTTACATAATCTTCTCTACCTGACAATTCCTGTACCTAAAAAACACGAAAAGCAGTGTTAATGTATATGTTTGTTCTATTATATTTGTGCTATTGCTCGTAATTTGATTATTTGCTCTTATTTTATTTCTGACTATTTTATTTATTTGTCTTTCACAATATTTGAAATTCAGTTTCACAGCCAGTTACAAATATTGAGAGAAGCACATTCACATGAGGAGGAGGAGGGAGGGACAATGTAGATTACATAGCGCAAAAACAAGGAAGACTTGCGGGAGATGTGTTCGGAAGTCGACTATGGCGGAAAAATCCATGCCAAAAAGAAATGCGTGCAAAACTGATGTTTGCGCGCACGTAAATTACATCCGCGAGCGAATAACAGATCTACACGTGAAAAACAGGAGCCCGCAAACGAATTTTTACCCCTCACGTGCATGACATCTCATCTGCACGCAATAAGCACGCGCGCAAACATTCCCCACATGCGTGCGCTAGATCTTATCTCGACTGCTGTCTTTGTTTGCATGAAGACTTTTATTATATTGGATGAACACGTGATTTGTAACACTTATTTGTAAATCAAACTCATGAAAAAAGATTATGGGTAAAAAACAATGATAACAAAAATGAATGAAATAGCCCTATTTATTATATTTAATACAGTAGAACCCCAACTTACGAAACGCTCTACGTACAAAAAGTTCAACGTACGATAAAAGATTTGGGGTTTTTTGTGCCCGAGTAACGACAAAATGATCGAGATGCGAAAAACGAAATCTCGGCCAAGGCGACGATTTCCGAGTTTTGTTTTGAAATTCACGCGCCACTGACCTGGAAACTCGCACCAATCGTCCCGCTCTCCCATTGGCTGTCTCCCAGCCAGTGTTGCCTGATTGGACTGAAGATTTCCAGCCCAACTACATCTTAAAACCTGCCGGGAACCCGCCCAATCTGGCAACACTGCTCCCGGCTCTGACGCTAGCTTTCGCTGCAGCATCCTGCTCTCCTATTGGTCAGCATCGCTCCCACCAGCCTCTGCGTAGCGGCGTTCCTCTCCCATTTAATTTCACGATGAAAGTAAAAGAGAAGAAGAGGATGCTCCTTATGGAGACGAAAAGGGAGATAATTGAGAAGTATGAAGCTGGGATGCGCTTGTCATACCATACTGAACAAGCATAGCTTTATTATAAAATTAAATGTGGTGTTTTCGTAAGGCCCAAGCCTTTACGGATTAGGCGATTTACATGTAAAAGCCTCACCGACTTACGAAAAGATCGACTTACGAAGTCAACCTTGGAATGGATTAATTTCGTTAGTCGGGGTTCTACTGTATATTAATCACATTTTTGTGGTGGGACTAGTGACATTTTTTGTCAGAGCAAGTAAAAACTAGAAAAATCCTCAGGATGCCTCTTTTACTTTATTGTGCACTGTTTAACTTTGATTTCAGTAATTTGATTCTTGTGGTAGAATTATTTATTAAAGAAGACCCCCTAAAATGATCTCTTTGCAAGGACCTTCTTCCTAAAATATAAAAATTCCTAAAGTTCGCCCCACAACGTTAATGCAGCTTACAACCGAAATCATCTGAAAATCAATTTCTGATTGAATCTTAACTTGATTATAACCTTTGAAATTTGCACTTACATATGTGTGCTAGACATTGTATGTTTACACTATTACCTCTGCCGTCACTGCAATCTTCTCTTGAGAACTGTTGAGAAACTTCTTTCTTAAAAATACATTGCAAGTTATTTGCGCTGCAGCTCATAATTTAGAAGGAAACATTGATTTCCTTTTCTATCAAGGAAAATGATTAGAAGTTAACTTAAAAAAGAGAGAGCAAAATTTTGTTTTTGCTGCTTTTAGTTTTGAAAGAGGGCAGTCGAGAAAGGAAAAGAAATTAGTTATTACTAAATGAGGACATTTTGCAGGCTGGACTCAAACCTGCATGTTCCAAATGAGCACTAGCCATTAAGGATTATTAGCCTTAATTAAGTGAGTTAAACAATACATTTCAAGATGTTGCCTTTTAAGTGCTTTTTCTTTCAAACTAACAGAAGTAAGTTCTCTTTGTGGCTTTTAAACCACAAGCCATTGATTTAAGGTTTGATTGAAGTTAGGATTAGTTTTACCAGAACACAAGTGAATAATTATACGCCTTTTTTTCTCCAATGTAGATAAATTAAAGAATCATAATGCAGTGTTATTGGATTTGTTTTTTGAAATGGATTTTTGCGTGATTTGTACTTGCATTAGTTTGGATGATACTGATATGACAAACTACTAAACAGATTTAATTTGCATGTTAATTAATTTGCAAATTTTACCCAGTTCTTCTTTTTTATCTTAAATTAACAAAATAAAACCAAGCTGTGGTACTTTTTTTCATCCATTGAGCCTCATTTGTTCCTGAATGAAGTCCATTAGCCGCCGTGATATTTTGTTTTTGTATTCATTTACCTGATGAATTTGGCCCACCTTTACAAATTTCAACCTGCATGTTCATGATAGGAAAATGTTCTTTGTGGTTTCGCACCAAATTCAGCAAAACTTTTAATTTGTTTTAAAGGGGCAAAAAGGAACTGGTGACATGATATGCAGAGTAATTATTCTGTGGAATATAATATCGCTTTCTATTAAATATGAAACAGGCTGCTCATCTACTACATTTTATTGGTAAGAATTAAAAACACATCTAGCTGCAGATATAAGATATATATAAATAATTCATCATTTCTTGACCTGTATTAGAGCATTGCTGTATATAGTAGGAACATGACTACGGTTAAAGGTAGGGTAGGCAATTTCAGAGAGGCCAGCTTTGATAGCATAAGATCCCACCTTTCCATCAGAGCTCTCTCTCTTTTAAGCCAGGCCTTCTCCAAAACACATGAATGTCAGGGTACTGTCAGTGAATCATGTTTTTGTGTGACCGTGCAGTTTGGATCTCCCTCAAGCCGTGCACTTTTTGTTCTAGTTATTTGTCTTGTGTGCGGGGCATGGTGTTCGATCCTGATTCTAGTCCTGTTTGTGTTTCGTGGCTCTGGACACCAATGCTCTGTGTGTTTGTCCTTCTTGTGAGTGCACGGGTAGAGTGTTTGCTTCTGAGTGGCTCTGTTGTGTCTGCGTGTTGTGTTTAGCACGCAGTTCGTGTTTTCATCGGCCGCATGCTTTCATGTTGGGTTTTATTTGCCGTTTTCGTGCATTCTCATTGGCTGCGTGTTCATGTCCTATCGTTATTTAACCCGCCCATCTTATTCCGTCATAGTTTCATTTACCCCAGCTGTTATTCCCCTTTTCTTCCTTCCTCTTGTCCCCTATTTATTCCCCTCGTGTTTGTTGTCCTGTGCTGGTTCCTCATCATTATTTCCCTTCTTGTCCCATCAATTAAGTCAAGTCAAGTCTAGTCTAGTCCTGTCGAGTCTTTTCCAGTCTAGTTGGCATGTCTTGTTATTCCCCCTCAGGGTAGTTTTTGTTTGAATTTAGTTTATTTTTATTGTACAATAAAGCCTATACGTTCTCTGCATAACTGAGTCTTCGCATCATCCCTTCCACACATCTGACAATGAAGACACAGTCAGAGCAGATTCTGCAAAGTGTCATGATAGACTTTAATTTACCTCTTTTCTCAATGCACAGAACAATACAATAATAATGAATGTACACAATTTACAGAGCTCAGACTTGAAACAGCTATAGATTAATTTTGGCATTGATTGTGTTGCCAGAGAAATGCATAAGTCTGAGGATGTTAACAGCTCTGTATCGCCATCTCTTAATATTGGTTATTACGTCATAGCATGAATGCAACATAAGCTTGTTTTGGTTTAGCAGGAACTATAAAATGTGGCAACTGTCCTAATTTGCCTACTTATTCAATGCCCTAAAAGCATGTACTGTTTTTTGGAAGAAATGAACATACGTTTGTCAGGGTTCTGCCACATTCGGTCTAGTAGTCATGTCTTGGTTTTGTGGCAGAGCTCTGACACTACCATTATGTCTCGTGTTTGGTGTGTGCGCACGGCGTCGAGGATTCGAGCCACGCGCGCGCTTGTCTGTGACGTCTTTCGTACGAGTTATGATGTCCGGTCCCGATACTTGGGTCTGGTTCAGTTTCGGTTTTGGATCGGGATTCGGGCATTCATAACTCGTGTGTGTTAGTCCTTGTCGTGAGCTCGTGAGAACTCGTTCTTGCGAGCTCTACGTTATGTGAGTGGGCGCGGTTTCAAGCCTTGCGCGAGCCGCGCCTCCTCTCGTCCGTGTGTTTATGTTTGGCACGCGGTTCGCATTCAATCGGCCGCGTGCCTTGTGTTTTCTGTCACGCGCAGTTCGGTTGTCGCCAGCTGCACGTCGTCTTTGTCTCGTCAATGTGTAACCCTCCCACCTTGTTTCCCTGTTTTAGTTTGATTTGTTCCCAGCCGTGTCTCATTCAATTACCATCCCTCATGTGTGTATTTAATCCATCCGTGTCTGTTGTCTTGTGCTGGTTTCTCGTCGGTTATAGGTTGTGTTCATGTTCCTGTGTCTAGTGTCTAGTATCAAGTTCAAGTCCTAGTCTAGTCTAGTCTTGTTTTCTCCCACGGGGTGGTTTTTGTTCAAGTTTTGGTTTCCTTTTATTATAATAAAATCCCCATGCCTCTGCATCCTTGAGTCCTCACATCTTCAATCAACGCAACCCTGACAGAAGAAACCAGCCACAAGAGGACTCAGCAGAGATGGGGATCTTCCTTTTTCCATCTCCCTCTCCAAGACCATCCACCCGCCAGCAGATGATGCACCTCGTAAATTCCCGATACTTCCGCCAGCTGGGCGCTGATGTGCGGGAGTTCGCTGCGGACTTCCTGATTGAGGTGCATCACTTTGACTATGAGGAGGCTGACGTCAAGGAGGTATTCAACATCTGCCTCGATCAGCCTCTTGTCTATTGGGAGATGGAAAAGCTGGGGCATCTTAGTTTCTGGGAGTTCGTGTACCACATCTTCCATCTTGGGGAGCAGGAACCCGCTCCCCTAACGAGCTCCCAGCCCACTGACCGTTCCCCCGTACCATCTGCAGTCAGTGGGGGCCCCAGCCCTCCAATGACCCGGAAACGGAGACGGAGGAGGAAGAACGGGCCCGCGGCCGCCGCCCAAGAGCCCGCAGTCGGTCAGGAGGCCGCCCAAGAGCCCACAGTCGGTCAGGAGGCCGCCCCACCAGAGCCGACTGACTCTTTGTCGCCGCGTCGCCCTCGGAAATACCGGAGAAAGAAGAGGGCTTCCTCCGACTCTCAAGCCACAGAGGCCACCCCCTGCCTGCCGGCGCCGCCCAAGCGCCTCTGCCTGCCGGCGCCGCCCGAACGCCCAGAACGCCTCTGCCTGCCGGCGCCGCCCAAACGCCCAGAACGCCCAGACCCTCTAGAGCGCCCAGACCCTCTAGAGCGCCCAGAACGCCCAGACCCTCTAGAGCGCCCAGACCCTCTAGAGCGCCCAGAACGCCCAGACCCTCTAGAGCGCCCAGACCCCCCAGACCCTCTAGAGCGCCCAGTTCTGCCTAACCAGTCCAAGCTGCCGTTTCCTCCAGCACTGCCCTGGCCGTCTGCCAGGACTCCAGATTCACCGGAGCCGGCCTGGTTCACCCCTCCGGTGCCGCCTGACCCACTGGCCTTGCTTGAGCCCGCATGGCTCACCCCCCCGGCACCGCCTGACCCGTTGTCCCTGCTTGAGCCTCCCTGGCTCATTCCCCCCGCTCCAACCTGGCCATCAGCTAAGAACCCTGTACTGTCTGAGCCACCCTGGCTCATCCCTCCAGTTCCCCCTCCCTGGACTCTGTGTATTTGCGTGTTGAGGACTGTTTCATGAAGTGTTGGACTGTTTTTTGAGTTAGGATTTTCATCATGCTTGAGGACCATTTGAGTTAATCTTTTGTGACATTCTGAAGACTGCTTTTTGAGTATTTCATGATGCTTGGGGACTGTTTTGAGTTACTGTTTTTTCATGACATTGAGGACTTTTTAATTAGTACCTTTTCAAGGACTTTTTGAGTTATTTTCATGATGTTGATTTGAGTACTGTTTTGCCTGCTTGTCTTAGCCTGTCTTGTCTTCCCTCTCTCCCCTTGTCTTGGTGTTCTTTATTTTCATTTTTATTTTTTCCCCTTGTCATGTTCGTGCCTTCTGTTGTCATGTCCCTGTCTTGTTCCTGGTGTTCCTCGTAGGGACGCCAGGTGGCGTCCCTTTAGAGGGGGGGTAGTGTCAGGGTTCTGCCACATTCGGTCTAGTAGTCATGTCTTGGTTTTGGGGCAGAGCTCTGACACTACCATTATGTCTCGTGTTTGGTGTGTGCGCACGGCGTCGAGGATTCGAGCCGCGCGCGCGCTAGTCTGTGACGTCTTTCGTACGAGTTATGATGTCCGGTCCCGATACTTGGGTCTGGTTCAGTTTCGGTTTTGGATCGGGATTCGGGCATTCATAACTCGTGTGTGTTAGTCCTTGTCGTGAGCTCGTGAGAACTCGTTCTTGCGAGCTCTACGTTATGTGAGTGGGCGCGGTTTCAAGCCTTGCGCGAGCCGCGCCTCCTCTCGTCCGTGTGTTTATGTTTGGCACGCGGTTCGCATTCAATCGGCCGCGTGCCTTGTGTTTTCTGTCACGCGCAGTTCGGTTGTCGCCAGCTGCACGTCGTCTTTGTCTCGTCAATGTGTAACCCTCCCACCTTGTTTCCCTGTTTTAGTTTGATTTGTTCCCAGCCGTGTCTCATTCAATTACCATCCCTCATGTATGTATTTAATCCATCCGTGTCTGTTGTCTTGTGCTGGTTTCTCGTCGGTTATAGGTTGTGTTCATGTTCCTGTGTCTAGTGTCTAGTATCAAGTTCAAGTCCTAGTCTAGTCTAGTCTTGTTTTCCCCCACGGGGTGGTTTTTGTTCAAGTTTTGGTTTCCTTTTATTATAATAAAATCCCCATGCCTCTGCATCCTTGAGTCCTCACATCTTCAATCAACGCAACCCTGACAACGTTTGAGTGTGTAACAGAATAGAAGGCAAGCTTTGGGACATACTAGTTTGTTATAATTGTGTCTTTAATGGCTTAGTTATGGTACGTGCAACCTGTCACCATTTAGACTGCCCAGTCTATCATCTTGTCACAATTAAAATTCTCAACATTCAATTTAATTCAATGTCCCATGTATTGGACAGTTGCACACTGATCTGCCAGTCATGGGTCTTTCATGTGGAGACTCTCCTCATGTGTTTGCCAGTTTTATAAAAGTTTGCAATTGTGTTGCGTATTAAATATAATGTTTTGGGAAGAATTTTTCCCCTTTTCACTTTCCAAGGTCTAGTCATCAAGTGTTGCTAATTCATAACAACAAACGGGCACGGTGCATCTTTTGAAATATTACAATCTTTTGAGCATGTCAATATACGAAATGCATGTGAATGGTGTGAACTCTTCTTTTGTTTGGGAATAATATGAGGGCTAACATCCAAAAATCTTTTAAAGCTGGAATCTTATCTGAGTGCTGGATTGGAACTGCTCATAATTAAAAACCCAAATGCCTAATGCCAAGAGGGACCATGTGGTCTGCTGGGTTTTGCTGTGGATCAGTAATTAATTGATAAATCAAAGTCACCGGTGATATATGAACAGACATTCACTTCAGCAGGTTCCAAGGCTTCTGGGAGGAGAGAGAATTGAAAGACATTGAGGACATACGTTGAAGCCTGCAGCTCTCAGAGCCGAAAAGACATTTGTCATCGCGGAATTAATACATCTCAATGGCTGCAATTGTCTCAAGGGCATAAAAGAGGGACACGCTTGAATACAAGATGTGCTGCTGTGCATGAATGATAGGATGTACCAGTAGTTAGGAGAATGTTTTACAGCATAGGAAATGGTGGAGAACAGGAGGAAACAGCTTCAGGAAATGTCACAAACTCTTGTGAAACTAGTCATACGCACTTAGTCTAAAATTATACTTTTAAGAATGGATTGACATCTCAAGCAACACTTTTTAAAAATTAAAGAAATTACTAATAATGGAGCACAGAAATAACGCTTGCTTGAGTTCGGTTTATGAGAATTGTTTGTCTTTTGTAGTGATTATGGCTTTGAGAGAAGAGGAGATGGAAACTGTCTGCCAGCATTTTGGTTCAACCCTTCCATGGTGTCTCGTAGTTGCAGCCAAGGGCAAAACTACTTCAATAGCACAGGGTAAGAAGCATTCACATACACATGGCTCTTATTCTATCATGGTGGGATATTACTTTCCTTGTAGGGACGTGTGGTTGCAGTTAATTAAATATTTAAATGAGGACATACCGTACTGTACTAAACCCATAAACATTGCCCTGCTTTACAGCATTGTTTTGTTCACGGTTTAATTTTATATTTTTATTTTTATTGTATTTAAAGCTTTAGTAATTTAGTTTTTTTTTTTAACATTATTATTTTATATAGTATTATTAGTCTAGTTATTATTAGTCTATATAGGATTTTTTTGTTATTTTAATTAACATTTATTTCAAATAAAATGCTTTTTTAGTTTTAATAAATGATCATTTATATATATATATATATATATATATATATAAATTATGTCTAATGTATAATATATTTGTGTATATATACAATTAAAATATATATTATATATATTATATATATATATATATATATATATAATATATATTTATAATAATAATAATAATTAAGAAAACAATAGCTAACATAGATCCCATACCCTAATAATCATATATTTTTCCTGTGTTCATTGGGATGCAACTCAATCAGACTTGCACTAATCTTGTTTTGGATAAGTGGTTATTTTTAATTAAGTGTAGCATAATTTAAACTTACTGTGGTGATGAGCTGGCACAAGCCATATTGACGTGAGCAGGTTTTAAACTTTCTGGAGATTGTGGCGTCCGTCTTTACGACAACTTTCTAGACAGACAATCCATACAAAGAGAGCTAGCTGGACAGATAACACTGTGTAATGGAAGGACTTCATTTGAAACCTAATTTAAAACCAACATCAGTCAGAAAGCATGTCCATTCAGAGCAAGAGTGCAAAAATTACAGACAAGGGAAGAGACAGAGAAAGAACGCGATTATCATTTCCAGAGATTGTGTCAGAGCTGGCACATAAATTGTGGCCAAAACAAAGCCGTTTCATCTTTCAACAAAAACCCCAGAGCTGCTCAGAATGGATCTATCAGCCTTGTGTAAATAGTGTTGTGTCCAAAATGGATAAATTCATTGACCTAAAAGTATTCACACTTTTGTGAATGCAATTGAGTCAAACCATCAAATCTTTTATTTCAAAAGAAAGACGTGTTTCAAAGCTGGTCGATTTAGATTCTGTGTGTGTTTCAGGTATCGTAAAGTGGTAGCGAATAACTGCACGAAAGGAGTGAAGGAGATATACACGGCCAGGAAGCAGCAGTGTCCGAACCGCCCCCCGCGAGGGTTAGTCCTGACAACCCGTGATGACAAACTCACAGCCAACTTAGGCAGCAATGTGACCTTCCTGGTGCGGCTGGAGGAGGTGAGATTATCATGAGAGACGTCTGAATCTGATAAACTTCAACCTGACTCTAATGGAAAATCATCAGATCAAAATATGAGATTCATTGATCTGATCATTTAAAGTGCAGCAGGGCCGGAAGCTATAATTATGGTAATGGTATTGAGTCAAGACCTAAATTATGCAGTAGTATTATTAATCTGATGTTAACACCATACGAACAGGTGATCAGATATCTGGTTGTTTCCGTTAACTGAAACAATTGTTCTCATCTGGTTTGCGGATTGAGATTTTACATCAGACATCAAGTGGTGACATAGTATCATTTTTTAATTTTGTTCTTAAAAATGTCCTTAAAATGACAATTCTGCAAAGATGAGTGAGCCAAAATTCCTCCACAGCTGTAAAAGACTCATTGCATGTTATCGCAAATGCTAAGGGAAGCCCAACCAGTTATTAGGTTTTGGGGGCAAAAACTTTTTCACAGAGAGTGTCATGTAGGTTTGGATTTTGTTTCCCCTAAATAATAACAACTTTCATTTAAAAACTGCATTTTGCATTTACTTGTAACCTTTGAATGATATTTAAATTAGTTTTATGATCTGAAATATTTAAGTGTCAAACGTTCAAAAAAATATGAAATCAGGAAGGGGGCAAACACTTTTTCACACCACTGTATTTTTCAAATAATTTGCATATTAACTGTATGCAAAATGATATTATTTTTAAATGATTACATATATTAATATCAGCCAGGTCACCGCTAAATGTATGGCAAAATTAAAGTTATAATTGGACACAGACTTTATGCATTAATGCAAAAAAGATATGGGAAGCGTTTCCATTTTAAAAGTTGATAAGCTTGTTTATTTTGCTGTCCTGCAAATTCATGATTATATTAGATGCATGTTTTTCATTTGCATTCATCATGCTGCCCACAACCCATTTCAGAACAGAAAAGCAGCCCATTTTTAGGTCATAATCCACTATTTGAGAAGCACTGATAAAGACGCAGTATTTATTGGATTTTATAATAATGTTCCATTTGTAGACATTAGATAACTACATTAGCTAACATAAACCAGCAATGAAAAATACTTTAGATTTATTTATTAGTATTAGTTTTGTGATCTTGAAATTGATTATGAGATCTATGGCATTTCATATTTTCAACAAACATCATTCTAAGCAAAAATAACTATATTTTGATGTATATTGCTATTGCGAAATATCATATATCATATCTTGGCAAAATGTTGGCCATATCACCCACGTAAACCAGTAAAAGTAATTTGAAAAATCAGATCAGATAGAAATAGCACTTTAAGCTTCTTTTTTTACACTGGGTTTTTTCAGCCAATTATGGGCCAACACTGTTGCGCTATAATTTGAATATATTTTACTGTGCCAGTCTGTTATTATGGTTTTAGCTAAACCTTTATGTTAACCCTCCACCAAATAACACAATCACTCTCTTTTTTCTCTCTCTTTTTCTTTTCCTCTTCTTGGTGAGCAACACTTCCAGACAGTCTGACTGAGTGCGAATATCACTGAGCTCTTTGTGACCATTTACACTCACATTGGTCATTTTGACATTCTATAATCTTTCCCTAATTCTGTGTCCTCTGCTCCGAAGCTCTGTGGCAGATGAAAAGGCTTCGCTCCGTACAGATGGTATAGTACAAGCCTACCGGGGAACAGCTTTTCATTGATGTGCAATGCACACATGGTCACACATACTCTCTCTTGGTTTCTCTCTCTCTCTCACACACACACACACACACACACACACACACACACACACACACACACACACACGCACTCATTCCAGGTAAAGTGTTTCTCCCTAGGCGTCTCACCACAGCAGAGTTGTCACATTACAGTATGATGAGATGAGGAAATGAGGGTTTATTCCTTTCATTTAGAGAGTGAGAGCTAGTAAAAGAGAGAGAGAGAGAGTAAGAGAGAGATAGTGAGATGGGCTAAGAATTCCATCTATTTATATTCATGAGGGTCAGAGCCGGGGCTTTTTCTTAGTCAAATCAAATGAACCTTAATATTTAATGCCTTTAAGGTGCAACACAGAATTATTATTATTTTACATATTTTTTAGGTTTAAAGGAATGGAAGCAGGGAACGTTTACTTTATTCTTTTTGTCTCGTTTCAAAATGCTTTCTAAATTTACGCTTAAAATTAAAAACTAAAATGGCAGTGTGATAAAAAAGAAAATAACACACAAAAAACATATTTTAAAAGTTGATAATAATAATAATAATAATAATAATATAAATGGCCATTATAAATGGCTTTACTGTCACTTTTGATCAATTTAATGCATCTTTGCTGAATGAAAAGATGCATTAAATTTTCTTTGTCCAGAAAAAAAGGGTGCGAGGGTGTGACAATTTCATGCTATTTTGCTCAAAATGTACATTATATTAATTATGCATTGATACTTTTGTTCTTGAGAACCAGAAAAAAATGCTAAGGAAGAAAATAATATTTTTTGTTTGTGTTATGTGAAAATATCTGCTGAGGGCATTCCTCTTAAAATGGACTTGTGTCTTTTTTGTGTCTTTACCATCATTACACAAACTCTCCCTTCTGTCAGTCATCTTTTCCTTTCTCGTCCCACAGTGTAGTTATATTTTGGATATATTTGTCTGCACAAAGTGGCGTGAAATATCTTAAAAGCAACCCGGTGCACATGCTTGCACAGAAACGCACAGAGGCGGGACAGTACTTCTCACAGTCAGCAGTGCCTAAAACCAAACAGACAGGAATAAACCAGGCAGCTTTGGATTTGTCATTACCTCACCACCCCCCATCCCCCACCCCCACCGCCCATGTGCTGCTAATGCAGTGTTACAAATTAATATCCCAATAGCATTAGCTTACAATGTGCTAACGGCGGAAAGAGAGAAATGAGAGGGATTTGGGGAAGCGTAAGCACGGATTTGGGAACATTGGACACACATATGTACGCTTCAGCGTTCCCTCTCTCGTGGCATAGAGCACCATAATCAGATGTAGAGCCTGAAGGACAACAGGTAAATGTTTTGGGATGGTTCAAGGACACATCTCAACTTACTGCTCCTCTTCTTTCATTTCTCTGTTTTAATGTTTTAACTGGCTGGTTAAGCAGTTTAGATGCATGTTCAAGTGTCAGAAGATATGCAAGACTTATGAGCGCTGAAATTTTTGTATTAGTTTATAGCTTTTTAGTCACAAAAGGATGTGGTTTTTCCATAGTTTCCAAAATCGTATTCTTGCCCTCCCCCTCCCCCTCCCCAGCACCACCTGCCTAGATCTGCTGTCTAAGGTCTCCCTCTCTCTGGCTCCAGCAGCATGTTTCCTTTCATTTTATGTTACGAGTATTTGGCAGAAAGAAGTCGTATAGCTCTAAGTTGCTCTAACCTCAATACCTGACTCAAATATGTTCAGACATATTGTCTTTTTAACTCTGTATGTAACACTGGTGTTAAGAAATGAAAAACATTTTTGTCCGTTTTTTGACTTTCAGTAGTCTGATGTTCTGGATGCAGGAAATCTTTCGTATTTAGGTTAAGAAGTGGGTTTTATTTCACCGTAATGTTAAACAACCTTTGCTTTGCAGCAGAATAAAGTATCATGTGGGAAATTTGTACAAGTAAATATTATAATAATAATATAATATAATATAATAATATAATATTATCATATTATATATATGGCAGACTGTTATGACTGTTTTTGATTGGAATAAATAATAGGAAATTTGTTTGATTGAGGATTCATGGTCTTCCAATCACCTTCCCACACATTCAGTCGAAAATTGTTATTTATTTCTATATGAAATGATACTTCGGCTCACTCACAGCTGTATGAGTCACATATACGGTTGTATTCCCTGTGCGATATCATCTCTCATAGACGACAATTATGATTGCGGTGGATTGCAATTGAACCATCAGGATATCTGTACACCAAACACAATATAAAATATATATTACATATCAAAAGTGATATAACCACTTTCCACAGGAAGTTGAAATGCATGCTGAGAGAAAACTATGTAACATACATGCTATTAATGTGATACAATGACTGTTTTCTCTGTAAATAAGTGACTCCTGATTTCATCACATCTAATTTCATATGCAGTACGAGACAGAATTATAGCAGGAATGAACTCCGGGGCTGAAAACAATGCTTTATGTCTGAAAACAGATGGGACAGTGTCTGTGTAAGCAGAATGGTGACGTTACCCGCAGCTGTTTGGTCGCAGCTGCCAGACATTAAGGAAAGTGTGCTAAAGAGTTGTTGTAATAATTTGACTTGGCTCTGTGTATTGTTTTAGGGTGACTCCATGAGGACAAACATTCAGCTGGACTTTGGGGATGGAACGGCGGTGTCCTACTCCAACCTGAGCTGGACTCAGGAGGGGATCAGGCACGTGTACCGCAGTGCTGGGATCTTCCGAGTAACAGCGCTAGCGGAGAACAGCCTCGGGTTCGACACCTCATCTCTCTACCTGCATGTGATGTGTAGGTTTCACACATACACTCATATTAGTGCCTACATCAGTATTTATTTTTATTCTACAGGATAATGGGATGTCTTTACAATTGCATTATGTTACTTTCTCCATTTTGCAGAGGTACCAAAAGTTATCGTTTTATGAGGTAACGTTGTATGATTAATTATATGAACTAATTCTAGCATTTTGTATTTATTTCCTTTAAAATACATAGTGTTACATTATATAAGATAGATGTTTGTCAGAGAATAGACTTTGAATTCAGGTTTGTCGTACTTCATTGGCGAAGTCACTAAAATTCTGTTCTGTTCACGTTCTTCTATGTCTTAGTCTCCCACTAATCATTAGTTTCTATGGACACTGATTATTTGGCACAGAGTTAAGTAATTGTGCTTATGATTTAGTTCATTATCTCTGTTTATTTCAGTTCCACTGTTTGTATCACTCATTATAATGGTTTTCACTCACAAACCCAGTATTGGTTGCGTGTAGCACACTGTTATGTTTGTTGGGCCTTTGTTTACTGAGTTATGTAATAAATCTTGTTTTATTTTGAAATCAACTTCGTCTTCCTTGGAAAAGCATAACAGAATACCGGACCATAAAGGGATTATGCAGCGAAATAGGCCACCCTAGCCTGAGATGGGCTTCCTTTAATGGAGTTCGCCCTTCATTTCAGTAGCTTGTTTTAAAGACAGCCCTCAACAATGAGAATTTAAAGTCTCTCTTCTGGATCGGGGCTAACTACTTCCATCAAAATTACCTCAGAACTTAACTGGAAGGAGGCCATCATCAAGTATCTGGAGAGCGTCTACCTCTGATCCAGACCTCAGTCAGAACCAGAACTTAGCCAACCATCACCCTTCACAATGGACACGTCAATGCCAGAGTCCGCATACTGAGCCTGTGACAGCCCTGGAGTCAAAGCCCTGATGTGAGTCTGAACAGGGGTGTGAGCTGGCAACAGCCATCCCAGAGGGAATATTGATCCTCCTCCTCTAAACTCCACTACAGAGCTCAGCCAGTCCCCCAGGACTGGACCCCTTCGTCTTCTCCCTTGATGCTTTGTGACGTGGTTAAGCCTCAGGCTGTGCACTCACCAGCTGTGCTTAAGTGAGATAATCCCTCATCTACACCTCCGGTTGCTGATCCCTTCGCTTCACCTCGGCCCGTTGACCTGTCGCCGCCACCTTGGCTCCACTAGAGACCCTCAGCCTTGCAGCTCCACCATCTCCAGCAGGCTCAGCCCTCTTTCTGGCTCCACCATTAGTCCTCGGTTGCACTGTTTCTGCCTCAGTCCTCGGGCACTTGGTTTCTTCCTCAGACACTCGTCACAACAGCTCTACCTTGTTCTTGGTCCCATCTTGTTAAATGTAAATGCTATATCATATAACAATTTAAATTTAAACTAATTTGTTATCTGAAAACAAGTCTTTAAGTATGATTTTTTTTTTATTAAGAAACACAAGATGTTGGTGTCACACTTTTGACTGCACAAGGCACATGCATAAGAAAGAAAACAAAGATAAATCCAAATAGTCTTTATTAGATCTACAGTATACTCCAAAAAAAAGAGAAGTGCTTTTCAGGAATTCAGGAGACAAAGAAACTTAACTGCTCACCCTAGTTAGCTACCAAAGAAAAGGAAGTTTACATCCAATACTCAAAGACTGTTTTGTCTACTCTGTTAAATAATAAAGCACATTTATACAGAAACATTGTTACCCACACAGGCCATAAAGTGGCAGAACATTGGTATTCAAACTTTGAATAAACATCTCTTAAACAAAAAATGCGTAATGTACACTTGGTAGGTGACTTTTATACAGTTGCTCTGTCAAAATCTGCATGTGTCCTCCATCTCCACAGGTGTAGTTGACTGTAGTGCTTAATTATAGCTTTTATCTTCCCTTTTCACAGACAAACAGGGGGTGGGCACTTGTGATCAGAGAGCAATTAGGTCCAACTTTTATTTCCTGATGCGTACAGAATTATTTAACAGCAAAAACATCAGTCGGACTATTTAAACAAGCAACAACAAAAAATGCAAATGGCGAAAGGTAAGCAATATGGATAGATCTCAGATGAGTGAGTAAATTATGATTGAAATCAAAGTATATTTTTTTTCCATGTTTTATGATCAGTTGGCTGTTAGTTCATGACTGTGAACTAACAAGGTATGGGTCACAAAGGGAGACAGCTTGTCCAAATAGTTGTTTGTAGCACTATTGCTTCAAGTTTCAGAACGTTAACCCAGTAAAGATCTTGGATAAGTTGCTTAAAATCCTGCATAAAACACCTCCGCTACAGCCACACACATGCTGACTAATTTCTTGGCGCTGTTTTTTGAGCGTCCCACTGTGAGTGTTCTTTTCTAAAACGCTGTGCCAAGTTAAAAATACTTGTTCTAAAAACTTTTAAAAACAGGTCTCGAGACCCCTACGTTCTCTTTCTGTATCTTTCCACTCCGTCTAGCTCTGTTTGAAGAGCGTCCAATTGGGGTCAGGCGAAGCCGAAACCAGTCCAATTATACAAGACCAAATAGTCGACTAGTTATTCAAGCCACCGGCGAGTTGTTTTTGCTAAATATTTAGTTTTTGTACCCTTTGCCCTGCTTCCCTGTCTTGTATTGAGTGTGTTTGTGTGTGTGTTTTTCAGGCCCTGTGGAGCATATTCAGCTGTTGGCTCCATATGTGGTCATTAAGAATAAGGAGGTGAACCTGACGGCAGTGGTCTGGCCTTCTCATTTCAGAACGCTCACCTATTTCTGGTGGCTGGGGAACAACACAGAGGTACAACCAGCTCCTAATTACAGGTTTTCTCCCTCGCTTTGTTGGCGAAGGCCTCCGAGACATTTTACTTTGGAAGATAAACAGGAGCAACGAACCGTTAATAATGTAGTTCTTGTTCTTGTTGCTGTATTTAGATGTATTCTTTAGTTTATGCTTGTTCGCCCTGAAACATCAATAAAGCGGATGGCACTATTCGTTTTAAAAGGGTTTGCTGTTAAAGGAAGTCTTTGAGCTTAGAAATATCAAATAATGTGATTTCTTGTCTACCGATCAATTATGTTTTGATTGTTTTTCTTTTGTATCTCCTACATTTGTGGTACTAGCCAATAATTACGTTGGACAGCAGTATTTCCCACACGTTCAGCACCGAGGGCATGGTCACTGTGACTGTTCAGGTCTCATCAGCGGACTCGATACTGCAGGACACCAGAACCATTGCCATACAAGGTAGGTGTTCAAATTCAGACAGGTATAGTGCCAGTTTGGATTCCATGTTGACTTTAAATGATGTAAATATATGTCTGGGAGTGAGTGATTCAACACTGACAGTGTCACATTTAAGCGGTCTTGGAAACTTGTCACTATGACTTTCATCATTTACAGTAATCCCTCGCCACTTCGCTGTTCAAGTTTCGTGGTCTCGCCGTGTTGCGGAAAGCAGCGTTGTTTCATCGTGATGCGAGAGAAACGGTTTCCCTAGGATGCCAGACAAAGAGAGAAACTCTCTCAGAGGCTTTGTACACACCCACGGCACTCAGATAAGACACGTGATTGGTTCCCGGCACGTGATTGACGAATGAGAGCACGAGTGGATGTATCCTGTGAGCTGATTGGCTGATCCTACTTCGCGGTTTTTTATTTGTTAGTTTTCAAATGCCTTTTTGTGTTTGTTTTACTGTAGTAAAACCAATCCAATCCCAAACCCACACTTAAACTATAAAAATGTAAATTGTTTTATGTTCACTTCAATATTTACTTTGTGAAAGAGATTTATCAATTTAAAATAGTCCCACAGTTTATTATACATGCTCGTATACAAGTCTCAGAATGGTTATGTATTTTACGTATTACTCTCTTTACTACATCGGACACATAACAGTAATTAATATGATTAACCTCATCCTTGAATACATCACCAAACAGCTAATAATGCGTTGCTACTGTTGCACAAACCATGTTCCTGTTCCGGCCATCTCAAAGTCAGAGCTTTCTTCTAACCATCAGTGTCAATTTGAAGAACCAGCGATTTCAAACCATGTTATGAATTTACATATTAAAAACAACATTAAAAACTTGATTTTCATCACAGGGGATCTTTAATTTGTTCTTCTTCTATGGTAACAGTAATTACATATTATTATTAAATGTATTATCACAGTTTTCTGAGTGCTCACAATGGCAGGAAATTGTCTCTTGACACACAGCTAGTCATAAAAACTCCCTTCTGGCAACTGCCAAATAGACTGTAATCATTTTTGTGATCAGCTCTAACCTTTCCATACCTGTCAGTAATGATAACTCTTCTACAGCTCGACTAAATCATCTGGAACAAATCACAGCAGATAGAAGGTGTTGGGCATCTTATGAGAGAAAAGCATTAAGGGTCTGTCTGCCTCTGCTTCTTTCTCCCTCTGTGACAGAATTCTTCAAATCGCTTCTTTTATCTTTCTCTCCTAATCTGGACGAGGCCAACCCCGACATCCCGGAGTGGAGACAGGATGTGGGTCGGGTAATTAAGAAGGCTGTTCTTCAAGTAAGTGGGAATTTCTTCTATCCATCTTGTCTCCTGTTGTCTTTTCCAGGCTCGTCTCTGTAGCTCCCAGAGATCCTGGTCAAATATATCTTGTTTTCTGTGTTGATTTTGACTCAGCAAAGTTAGCTGGTAACAAGTGCAAAATAGATCTAGACATGGTAACAAATACATGGATGCGTAGTACCTGTAGATAGATTTATTTTTACCTCACTGGCTAATTGGTTTTGATCATGTTTTCCATGATTTCTTTTAAAAATAAAGATAAACTCTTGATATGTTCACTGGGGGAAGGGATACACAATTTATTTTTATTTATTTTTTTGCTATGCTTTCTATTGTCTCTCTCTGACTCTCAAGATGGAAAGAGTTTCTCATCACACAGTGGAGCGAATTCACTAAACGGTTGCACCACTTCAGTTGCATTTCATCCCAAAATCCTGCATCTAATAAGTGTTAACCCACCCACAGCCTACTTAACCAGGTGCTAAAATAGCACTGCACTGTATTGAGATTAAGCCATTGTCTTGCGTTTTGGCTCAAACACAAGTCCTTTATATGTAAATTAGGCTTATTATAGACATTAAACTCTATAGCGCCTATTTTCCTGGAGCAATTAACATCACAATATTACTGCCCGCAGAAAACATTCATTTTAAGGAGAGACTTGTGTGTCTTTTCCTATTCCTAATCATGGGAGCAGGTATAACAGGGCTTATGTCCTAAAGCAAAAGGTAGACAAGAACATTTTGAAGAGCCAATTCAGATTTCTAGATCACAGTGTTGGACTAAAGTAGATCTAGTACTTACCTATTACTAGGGAACTGACTAAGTTCACACAAATTGTGTTCAGCACAAAGTTTGTAGGTGGCATGAAGCGATTTGCATGAATCCTCTTGCGAAGTATCCAGAAAACTCCATTCAGCGGGAGTAATTCATTGTCTTCTAGGGAGGTGTTTGGGTGATGTAAAGGCTTAGCGTTCTGACAGTCCCACTGTGGTTTGTGTGTGTTAGTGGACAACGGCTCTGTTTCCTGACTCTCAGTTGTGACAGAGCTCTCAGAGCTGACAGAGAGATTGAACCCACTGCTGGTCGATGCCTTGACACTACACGGTCTCAGTGCACATACACATGTACCGGAGCTGTCAGTCCAACCCTGGGATCGTCGTGCTCAATATCAATAACCTTCAGAGTTACCACTGAATCCCAGCTCTTTCAATATGTATATGCTATATTAAAATTAAAGCAGGATAGTTTTGGAATAGTTTTCAGACATACAATTTAACTGTTCTTAATATTTAAAGTTGTAAATGTTTACTTGTAAATGTTTTTAGGTAAGACAACTTTGGGGAGAATGTCAGATGTTTTTAAAAAATTTGTTTATGCCAAATAATTTTGCTGTAATGTTTTGTGTTTGGGGTCAGTAAGATTTTTTATTTTGTGATGCTTTTGAAGTAATTATTGATGCTGCATGTATTTTATCAAAAAGACATTCAAATATTTTTAGTTTAAAATAAATTTGTCATAGAAAAGCTGAATATCCAGAAGCCATTACTCCAGTTTTTAGTATCACATGATCCTTGTACTGCTTCTGTTGCTACTAATGCTACTACTGCTGTTGAAAATGCTACTACTTCTGCTACTAATAATGCTAATACTACTACTGCTAGTAATGCTAATACTACTACTGCTGCTGCTAGTAATGCTAATACTACTGCTGCTGGTAATGCTAATACTACTGCTGCCTGTAATACTACTACTTCTGCTACTAATAATGTTAATACTACTACTGCTAGTAATGCTAATACTATTGCCGCTGCTGCTACTGCTGTTAAAAATTCTACTACTTCTGCTACTAATAATGCTAATACTACTGCTGCTGCTAAAAATGCTACTACTTCTGCTGTTAAAAATGCTACTACTTCTGCTACTAATAATGCTAATACTACTACTGCTAGTAATGCTAATACTATTGCCGCTGCTGCTACTGCTGTTAAAAATTCTACTACTTCTGCTACTAATAATGCTAATACTACTACTGCTGCCGTTAGTAATGCTAATACTACTGCTGCTGGTAATGCTAATACTACTGCTGCTGGTAATGCTAATACTACTGCTGTTGGTAATGCTAATACTACTGCTGTTAAAAATTTGACTACCTCTGCTACTAATAATGCTAATACTACTGCTGGTAATGCTAATACTACTGCTGCTGCTAAAAATGCTACTACTTCTGCTGTTAAAAATGCTACTACTTCTGCTACTAATAATGCTAATACTACAGCTGCTGCTGCTGCTAGTAATGCTAATACTACTGCTACTACTGCTGAAAATGCTACTACTTCTGCTACTAAAATGCTAATACTACTACTGCTGCTACTACTACCATTGGTGCTACTAATGTTGTTGCTACTTTCTGTGCTGCTGCTGCTACTACTACTACTGCTACTACTAATGCCATTTGTGCTAATACTGCTGGTGCTGCTGCTACTACTAGTAGTAGTTGCTGCTGCTGCTAATACTACTGCAACTACTACTGCTGCTGCTACTGTCATTACTACTACTACTACTAATAATAATAATATATGCTGATTTTGGTGCTCAGTTAACATTTTCTATTATAATCAATGTTGAAAACAGTTGTGCTGCTCTTTTTTTAGAATTCTGAAATTACAAAATAGCAGCAGAAATATTATGTAACATAATAAATTAAATGTTTTCACAATCATTTTGACCAATTTAAAGAATAAAGTATTCTTTAAAAATTTATTTTTTAATTGTAGCATATGTATGTAAAATGTACAGTCTAAAGTGAATCCATAATTATACATTTTCTAATTATCAATCAGTTTTGGTTTAAATTGTAGTGCATAAACAATTTTAAAACAACTTTATCTTGTCTGCTGAATCTCCCAGCTTGACCAGCCAATAGACCAGACTGGGAGACCAACTAAGACAAGAAAACCCATCTATACAGAACAGAGCCTTAGAATCTACGAGAGAACAAGGCCAGAATAGCTCAGCACAAAGAGGTTACTGATCTCGCATCTGCTCGTAAAGTGCACACGCACCTCTGTGTTCCTCCACATGTGCTCTTTCTCTCTCATTATCTGCCAGTCTGGGTTCCTGGCTTCAGATGGCCTTACCCAGAATTATCCAGTAAAAGTATATCTGTCCTCTTCCAATTCCCCGCCCCCTCTCCCTTTGTTTCAACATCAAGTTCAAAGCCTAATGGCTTAATATTGGTAAAGAGACTCCCATGGTAAAGAGACTTTTTCTTTCATTTATCCTCTCGCATATAAACCACATCCTGTAGTGCCCTAGAGCTAGCAGATACACTTTATCCATACTGCAGCTGATAAACAGCTCAGCGTATTAAAAAGAGAGGGAAAGCGAGCCTCAGACATAATCAAAGTCAAGGTCCATTTAAGATGGCTGTTTGAGGCAATGGGCAGGCGAGGTGAGTGGAGGCGGCTGTCTGTTCTGGTGCACCGGGGCGATAGAGGTATAACAGCTTGAGGAGATGAGAATATAGGGTTTCAGTATCAGGGGTTAATGGCTGAGCCAGTGCCTCAGTCACACAAGACTTGCATCACAATCACGTTGATACTAAAAGTAGTACCAATGATAAGTTGTCTATTATTTTAGGCTTTTCTCCACATTTATTGATAGGTATATAACAGAGAGAATAGGAAATGACGCAAGTATGACTCACATTGCACTAGGGATCCTTGAGTACTTCTGACAGCAATGATCAATCATGAATACACTTTCTTTTTTTAACTTCACAATATTTTACATCCGATGATTTGCAGAGGTGACAAAAGCTTAATAGACTCAAACCGGCAATTGTATAGAAAAGTGTGTGCTGCAAAAGAAAGTGTTAAAATAACTGAAAAATATATTATATAACTGTATCTATATTTTGGTCCCCAAGAGAAAAACAGCTTACAAATAATGTTTTAATTATTATTCCTTTTGTTTTGTTTGGCCTTTTTTGGAGAGTGCATAGCAATTTATTTGAAGGTTGTGTAACACTATGTGTACGGTTAGGGATGTTATATACATTTACATTTAAATGTATGCATTTGGCCGACGCTTTTATCCAAAGCGACTTACATTGCATTCAAGGAACACATTAAATCAGTTCCCTGGAATCGAACCCATGACCTTGGTATCACCTTGGTAGAAAAAAAAAAAATTCAGGGTAGCAGAGAGTGAAACAATTATTATGAATTAAAATATATAATAACCAGAAACGCAACAAAACACAACATTAAGCAAATAAATCAAAGACTAAAATACTAAAACCCAAAGACAACTATAAAAATGGGAAGCAAATCTTCATGAGAGGCTCAGGCCAACGTAACAAACAAAACTTTCTAACTGACAATTGGGGTAGCATTGAATAAACTACACAAAAGAAAACAAACAAACAATAAAGTCTTACCTTGCTCCCTGTCTAAAATTAACTTACCCAAAATTCAAGTTAAAAGAAAGTGGCACCAAAATGTGCATACAAATTGAGAGTAAAAACAAAATAATAATAGTAACATTAGAGAAGAGCACGCTCTCTCACAGCTAGCGGTTACGCAACCCATTCACAAAATTGAGAGAAAAAGACCGCCTTTGGTTGTACATATTTCCACAAGAACATTCACTGAAAGATAACAGTTCTAGATCAGGGAAAAAAGTGAAGCGCATTGCCGTCAGCGCTCCAGAATTGCTTCTTCACTCTATTATACTGTTTGGGATCTCTGAGACATTCACTCAGAGGATGAGCATCAGCTGAAACCCAATTAGCAGCCCCTGAAAGGAAAGGAAAGAAAGAAAGGGGCCATTTCTTATGTGATTTGCATCCTTGTGTTCTCATCATCTGTTGAATTTTAATTCCAATACTCTTGATTATGACATCACAGCAGATTGCGTTTAAGTGTAGTGTTAGATAATTATTTTGAGAATTAATTACGTAATTGTACATGTGGTGGCAAAATCTTTTATCAATTCTGAATAAGAGACAAATATCCCAATTGTAATTTATAAAGGTTTATTTTCTTGAAAGAAAAGGTCAGCAGTCATACAGACATCCGAAGCTGCCATACAGAGTGTGACAAAGACGGGAGGGCTGCTCCAGCACTTATATCTCTAGTCAAGGCTAAAGGCTCAGTTGTAATTTTCCATTCCTTATCAGGAACACATTACCCTCTCTATACCTCAAATGTATTTCTTCATACTTATTACATCTTGCTTACTAGTTCTATAGAATAAAAAGTATAATTAATGTCACACAATAATCAATAATCCCTCATTTATCGCGGTTAATGGGAACCAGAATCCACCGTGATAGGTGAAAATCTGCGAAGTAGGATTGCCTCCCCTAGAAATTTCCGTATATATGTGCGTGTAGGTACCAGAATGTTTAAAATATGCCTATTTAATTATAAAACCTTATTATTATAAATTTACTCTCTCTCTCATACGATACGTATTATGGTGCTCTACACTCATCAATGACAGTAGTATCTTGAAACTCCAGTAATGACGACGATGACAGACCTGTGCGGTTCGATGAATGTGATGATGATGAAGATGATGATGATGGTGTTACTGCACTGGTATAATGAGGCTTTTAAATCAGTTCAGGAAGCTGGATCCAGTTCTGGATCGTCGACATTTGCTTCTGAGAGAGGTGAAGAGGCTCCCACTCCACTCGTGCTCATTGGTCGATTTCGCGGCGGAAACCAATCACGTGTCTTGTCTGAGTGCCGTGGGTGCGTACAAAGCATCTGAGAGAGTTTCTCTCTTTGTCTGGCATCCTGGGAAACCGTTTCTCTCGCTTCACGATGAAGCAACGCTGCTTTTCGCAATACGGCTGCCGATATGGCGGTATTTTTGAATTTGTATTTTTCGATGAATATTTTTGAACAATCCACGATGCACTGAGGCTGCGAAGTGGCGAGGGATTACTGTATAATCTTATATAAGAATAAAAATAAAACATATCATTTATAAAATTCCATCACAGTGCATAATATATTATGTTGAGATTTAATTGCATAATACTTGAAGCTACCTTATGATCCCACACATTTTATACTATGTTCTTTTTTTGTTGGTGTAATTTTAGAAATTTTCTCCAACAACTTATATGCATATGGAATATTGCATTAAACATATTCATAGGTAAAGGGGTTTAAATAATAAATCAGCTCCATAGTGAATTCCAACTGCTTAGTGCTTTCCACTAAAACCTTATGCACAAATTCTGTCAATAGTGGACACATGTTTAACGTAAGCAATATCAATTTATATACAAAAGGGTAAATAAATTTGGATTTGAATGCAGCCTTGAGAGAATCAAACCGTTAAAAATCCCAGAAGACGCTGCAGCCGAACCACGTACGGAAGCCTGTAAGGTTTAAACTTTATAACTTAAGAGAGACCCGCAACGATGGCTCATGAAATTAAACGTCAGTATTTTTTTACCTTAATTTTAATAAAGTGATAAGGACCTAAAGAAAGCCTGCATTATTTCCATTGGCATATTAAGAATAATCTTAACATTGACAAAGTGTAGATAACACCTAAAAATGTAAATGTACACACTGGAAATTAAATCAAGATAAAAAATACTATGAATAATGTCTATTTTAATATGAAATCCACATTTGTTTGTGATGTTATTTTCTACTTATTCTGGACTGGCTGCTACTATAATAGACAGTCAGGAGCAACCAGATCGAAGCACATCTCAATTCTTATAAGAATGTGTTTTGTGTCTTCGCGCCTTTCAGAGTTCATTCTTCCAAGGTAGCCTAGCAAGACCGCTCTCAGCGAGAACGAAAGTCTGTTCTTTGCGCTCTTGGAATTGAGAAGCAGCCAGAGAGAAAGAAGAGAGCAAGTACGCAACGCATAACATGCCAAGTAGTATCATATCGCATAACAAGTAGTATCACTCTCCCCAAATAAAGGGGATACACTGAAAAAATGGGAAAACATTTTACCCATTTTACTCCATCATATTACTTGCGATCTACGCAACAAAACTGTTTCTCCTCTAAATTTTCTTTGCTTTTTGTGTGTGTGTGTGTAAATCTCTGGAATGTGCAATCAACTAGATTAAATTATTTAGGGTGAATGTGAACCAATCAAGCACTCAAAAATGATTTTTGCTTAAACTGTAGCTCCCAGCATGCTTTGATTGGGACTTAATGAGGAGAGTAAACATTTTGAAATTAAGTGTTTTTTTTTAATGTTTTGGAGCAAGATGAGAAAAGGATACTGATAGTGCTTAACAGTGGTTAATGTCCAATTATGTTGGAATTACTAGAACTGTTCAAATTACATTGGGTTACCATTGTGGAGAACATTTGACTTGCCATAATATGGCAATACTTGCTAGTTAAATCTTATTATTCAGTCATTTGGTAAAAGTATGTGAAATTTCAATGCATTATGTCAGGGAGAAATATCAAATCTCTTTGATGCTACTTAATAGGGTAACATTTTCACTTAAAAAATGACTGTTGAAATTATGTGAACACATTGTGTTTGTTTAGCTTAACTGATTCAAATGGGACTGATGGACATGGTGAAATCATGTCAACCCGACACACTGTAGAATGTAGAATATACATTTTGTACAATATAAAATCATTATGTCCATGGGAACTCTTCATAAAACATGGAAACTGACTGGGTTTCAGTAAGACATTTTTAAAAAATACATCAATACTTTTATTCTGTAGTAAAATTGATCAAAAGTGGCAGTGAAAATTTAAATTTCAAATAAATCCGTTTCTGAAAGAATCCTGAAAAAATATCATTGGTTCCAAAAAATGATTATGCAGCCTAATAGTTTCTGACATTGATAATAATAATAAATGTTTCATCATATTAGAATGATTTCTAAAGTATCATGTGACACTAAAGACTGGAGTAATGATCCTGAAAATTCAGCTTTGCATCATAGGAATAAATGATATTTGAAAATGTATTCAAATGGCTAAAAGTCAGTCCCAATTCTACTGTTTTACTGTATTTTGATCAAATAAAAACGGACTTGGTTAACATAAGAGACTTTCAAAGGCTGCATTTTAAAAAGCCTACCAGAAAACTTGTGTCTCTCTCTCTACCTCTACCTCTCTCTACCAACCACGTTGACCTAATATGAACTCTTAGCATGACCAGAGTACACGTCTGCACATTCTTCAAAATCCAGCCCATGCTATGCACATTTGTAAAAGTAATTCTTGTGCTCTAAAAATTGTCCAAGGACATTAGCATTGATGCTTTTGCATCCAAGGAAGCATTTGCAAAATGGATGGTCTCTGTTGTAAGGACGACAATAATGCATTTTTGTAATAGCACTATACATCTGAATGAAAAATATCGGAACAAGTAGTAAATAAACAGTGTTGAATTGTGTAAATTTGCCTGTAAAGCTTTATTTGCATTCTGGTGGCGAGTCAATATCAGACGCAGCAGAGCAAGACTTAAATGGGGAAAGATGAACTACAATGGCAGAAAACACAACAGATGTCTAAACAACCTCTTTAATCACAACTTTGTCCTCTACTATAATAGATTATTACATCTGTGCCTTTTAATGTTATTCTACAGTTCTTCAGTCGAGGAAAAGAATGTTTTGACATTAAGCTATTTCATTACAACAATGACTCTTAAGCTATTAGTAGGGTGTAATTAAGAGCACTGCAATGTTATGTCTCTCTTTTACTGTCTAATTGCCTTTCTGGGCCTTAATTTGCTGGCAGCAGGGGCGTGTTTTAAATCCAGTGTGTTGAGAAGGAAATAAAGGCTGGAGTTTGGAGATGTGCATTAATCACTAGGAATATCAGTAACAGTTGCACATAGGCTGAATCCTCCAATGAGCCCCAGGGCTTTTTCTCTCCAATATTGCAACAGTGAATACAAGACTCGGAGTATTGATTTGTAAGACTGCTTCAGCTCTGGCCACATTGCTCATTGAAAATTATACTTAGGCTGTCTATTCTTGAGCTATTGTCTTATAACCGGTTGAGCCTTGTGTGGTAGTAGCAGATAAAACAAAGATTATTTACCGTAGGTCGGATAATTTCCTCTTTATGAGGGAAATGGCCTTTAGTGAGTATCTCTTGGAGAATACATGGTGGGCTTCCCTTTACTGCCTTTGCGGCAGCCCATAATATCTAGACCTTTGAGTTTAGTAGTGGCTCTCTGACAAAGATATTGATTGAGGTTTTTAGGAATTCAATGTGTGTATAACCACTTGCGTCTAATAATTTCTTGGCCAGGATTCATTCTGTATACATCAAATCTGATTTACGGGAAGCTATCAGCCTTGTTTAAAATGAATGTAACCCTCATAAATGCAGGAGACGGTAACAAATAAATCACTGATTCTTGTGTAATTACTGCCGTTTTGTCCAGGTCGCTGACGTTCCAGAAGAACAGCTTCTGGTGGCCGTGTTTCCTGGCATTCCGACTGCTGCGGAACTCTTCCTGCTTCCTCTTCGGAACCAATCGGACGGCAGGAAACGGACAGAGGAGGATCTGGAGCAGGTTAGATGCAGATTTTACGGTTTTACATTAATGGTCAAGGTTGAAATGCGCTTGAGAATAATGGACCTTTATCGGAATAAAATAAAAGAGCAGCTTCTACCTGGGGCTACGAAGAACGTAATTGCCACCGAAAAAGGAGATGATGTGTCAAAAATATCCCAAAGGGGATCGTATGACATTTTTACCTATTTTCTTTAACCTTAAAGGCAAAATTATCTTGGATCATAGTGGAAAGACTAGTGTCTAATTAGGCTTCCATGACAAGGACGTGTCACAACAAGGGTCTTTTGCAGTTGGTACTTTTTAGGGTCAAACATTTATTAATAGTGCTTTTTATATGATAACTATAGTGCTTAACTGATACAATGCCGGTATATATCAGACGATTTAATTTTACTATAGTAAATAACACAAGCATAACAATTTCTACAGTATTTTAATATTCATTTTACATAATACTTACAAAAGTTATTGAAAAAAAAATACTTTAAAAAAAGATTCTGTAAAAAAAACTATTCATTTTTAAATGCAATGAATGAACAAAAAGCAAGTAAACACCAACCAACAGTGCAATCAATAATCTTTCAGGTTTGGATCAACATGAGGGTGAGTAATTATTATAATATTTTTTACAACACGTTTTAGTATTTGCCCAGTTTTATTATTGATGCTGCAGAAAGAACAAATCATTCGGGCACTCGCTGGCTCTCACCCTCTCTGATGAAAGAGATGCGGTGTGTGTGTCACACTGCCGTTTATCAAAATCTGATATTAGACAGAACATTGTGCATCATCTCCACTGTTATGTCTTGGTCGGATCTGTATTAGAAACAAGAGTGCAGATGCATATGGGCTATTATCTACAGTTTGTGTTACTATGGAAATGGCTGATAACTTTATATTGTGTGACATTATTTTATTTTATTTTCCACCCTAGAACATACCAAAACCACATAGCATCTTAGCATGCACCACTTAAATTTTCTGACGTCTTTATGTAACTGTGCATTCTGTTTTCTTCCTAGACATCAGAAATCCTGGTCAATGCATTGAATCAGGTCTCGGTGGAGTTCGAGTTGAAACCTGGCTCCCGGGTTATCGTTTACATCACGCAATTAACTTTAGGTAACAAACATATTGTTTGTAGCTATTTCAGTATGATTTAGTTGATTACGGAAGTGTGCAACTATTTGATTTCCTTACACAGTGGTATTTCAGTTGACCTCTCTGTCCAGCCTCTGTTGGGTTCCCTAGATTTGTTTCAGTAATTACATTGATTGCTTTATCGAGACCAGAAGCTTGTCAGCATTATATATTGTTGAAAGAGTGGGCTTTTATACTTCACTAGTGATGCTGAAAGCCTTATGGAAGATAATTGGATAATTGCTTTTCAGCAATCATGGCTTGAAAGATCTTCTCACTTCCAAAGAAGAAGAAAATAAAATCTCCCCTGAACAGAATTAGGTTTTCTGGCCTATAGTTTTTATTTGGCCAGTTATTGAATATTTTTTTTTTTAACCCAATTGGGAATTGAAGCCTTATTCAAATCTTGTTGAAAAAAATGTATAACCAAATTAGTTTTTGTGCAATTTGATTCAAAATCACTCATGAAAAATCTAAATCTTGAAATTGACTCGCTCATTGAATCATTCAGAGAGATTCTTGACTCACTCACTGAACTGTAAGTCAATATGATTGTCATTAAATCAGTTTAATTGGCATAATCATTTAATTATTCCTATTCCAACCTTGATATTCAATTTAATCTAAGTTTTTTTAGTGTTGTTTAATCACTAAAGGATATTTCAGGAAACAAATAAACTGAAATTGCTTCCTATAACTAAACTAGAAGAACATGTAATGTTCTTCTAGTTTAGTTATCCTCTGATTTTCACAATGTGGAAATCGTGGATGGAATTGTGGATTGGGATATACTGTATAAGAATGCCACCAAATTGGATTCATAAATCAAAAGTTAGGGTAGTACAATTAATCAAATTCAAATTGCAAGATGGCGGCCATCTGTGATTATTAAACTGCTGTTTAAACATAAAGTCTGCATGTTCTGCATGTCTTAGAATGAATGAGTGAACTTGAAATTATGACAGAAATATATGACCTTCATTACAACAGTAGAAATAGTCTTGTGTTTTAATTCCTAGAGATCACACATAAAAAAAACAATAATAGCATAAAATGCAGTTTTTGGAGGATATAACATGGGCCAAATGATTAAATAATTTGAATTGGAACCAGAATCCTAAATAAAAAATATTTCGAATTTAGACTTTATTCGTCATTATCCATCCTTTACTCCTCCATGTACCACATTCATATCACTTGGCTCCAATACTATTCTGTGCCATAACTAGGCCAACCACATGGTAATGGTAACTAATTTCTTGTAGCGATAATAGCATACGAGTAGAGAGTTATTACCCACTTTTCCATCCATGGCCCGTTTCTTTTCTCGTTTTTGTAGCCAAAGTCTGGAAAGTGTTCAAGATTCTTTCGGAAAGGTCACAGAATTCACGGGGCTATCTTTCAACAGCATAGTCATGGGGGAAATATACAGCCAGTGGGTGTAAAGCACCCATGAACGATTTTGAAGGGATGCCAACTATTGGCAGAAGTCCCTGTGGGAGAGTGGAAGGGGTTTAGTGGAAATTATGTCACGGGAGATTCAAGATCAGTACTTTATTTCACTTGTGATAAAAGGTCTGCATGAAATGCCATTTTTAGACTGGTACATGTTGTTCTGAAACGGATATTGTTCAGACAATATTGTTATTAGACAAAATTAGCAGTGAATCCTCTTACAAATAGTGTGCTGTTGAAGTTATAGTAAAGGTAAGGCCAAAAGAAATTAGTATCTGACGTGATCTGCCCAGGATTTGTGCTCTGGGTTTAACGGGTTATCATTAATATGATTCGAGTGTCATATCCTCAGATAAAATAGATACTGGATCAGTTTTAGAAGTATGTCTTTCTATGCCACTAGTGTCACCAGGAGGTTTTGTTTTCAAGTTAATTTCTCAAACACTTCCCCTCCGCCACTGGCCAAAAAATCAGATAGTCCAGCCACAAACTCACATTATTGATAAACTCACATTAATAATATTAAGCTGGAATATACCTAGACTTTATAGTGATATTATATATTGATACAGTAAAAAAGATATATAGATATATATATATACAGATATATATATATATATATATATATATATATATATATATATATATATATATAATAGAGAGAGAGAGAGAGAGAGAGAGAGAGAACGTTAATAGTATATATAACAAGTGATATTGAAGAGTTAAAAAATTCACTACCGCTCAAATTTTTGGAGAGTGAGCAATGTTTTTGAGAGTCTCTTATGTTCACCAAGGATGTATTTATTTGATCAAAAATACAGTACCGAATGTAATGTTCTGGAATATTATTACAATTTCAAAGAACTGGTTTCTATTTTAATACACAAATTTATTCCTGTGATGTCAAAGCTGAATTTTCAGTATCATTATTCCAGTCTTCAGTGTCACGTGATATTTTTCTGCTCAAAAAACAGTTGTATTGTTTAATATTTTTGTGGAAACCATGATAGTTTTTTTTTTTCAGATTTTTTGGATCAAAAGAATAGATTTGAAATAAAATATTTCGTAACAAAAAAATAGAATCTTTATCAACGGAAAACTGTTCATTTCGATCAGTTTGATGCATCTTTGCTGAATAGAAATATTAAGTTCTTAGTAACCCAACAATTGACTTGTAAATATGAAGTAAGTGTGCATTAACTTGTGTTTGTCTTTGTCGCAGCTCCTCTGGTTGACTCCATCCCAAGACACAGCAGTTCTGCCATGCTTATGCTGCTGTCGGTGGTGTTTTTGGGTTTAGCTGTATTTCTCATCTACAAATTTAAGAGGTATAGCCATGAAAACCGTTTTTACATCACACATACCTTTTTACCAGGACCCCAGCACTTGAAAATTCCTTTATTTTCATGAACAGCATAGTTCTCGTTTCTGTTTATCTATATATATATATATATATACAGATAAAGTATAAAGTAAGATTTGATGGGACGGTATCAAGAGCGACTTTCCTTTAAATCAGGGAGTGCTATTTTTACTCATGCTGGTTGTGAGATCTAGTTATTAGTTTGCATATGGCAGAAACATGTGGGGGAAAAACGTCTGGAAAATATCAATGGTTTTTTTAATATGCAGCCGTGGTTCCTCTACTGGAAAACTGTTTTGTAATGCTTTGAATAATTTATTTGGTCTCAAAATAATTCAAATGGAAAAGACTCAGGGAAATGTTGAAACAATCATTAATAATGGATATAATTTTTCACCCCCCACCCCCAAGTAATTTAAAAGGGAAGCATATTTATGGAAATGTTACACTTGGAAAAACAAAGCAATTAGCTCACAAAATTAATAGTAATTTGAAGGGGGGGAAAATGAGGAAAAACACTGCTAATTCATAAAAATAAAAAGTGAGCTCAGAAAATAGCAAACACATTACAGTGTTGTTTATTTGTTGGAAAAGCACACCATGAAATTTGGGGGAATTACAAATACATTGCTGTAATTCGTTCCGGGTTGTCCCACAGAATTATCAAGACAATGTATTTTGCTTCTCGCTCCTCTGATTGCCAAGGAAACATCTCTTCCATAAGGAATTAAATATACTGAGCAATCATTATTTAAGGAAACCAATGAATGATTGTACTTGAAGTTGCACAGTATTTAATTTGTTATATTGAAAATCAACTTTGTATGTGCATACCCATCAGCTTGTGTTGCCATGCATGTTTTGGCAATTTGATGCTGAAATGGGTGCAAAATCAAGCATATTTGTTTGCAATTATGTGTTTTGTTCATTTGATTTTAGATGATTTTGATTTCTGAAACAAAACATATTGCAATTCCATTTGTTGCCACTAGTGGTGCACAGAAATTACACTACACCTTTTCAACGCAATGTTTTTTCCTAACAAATTTGTGCAGAAAAATCCCCTGGATCAACATCTATGCGGAAGTGAACCATGAGAAAGAGCAGGAGATGATCAGTACGGTGGGCCAGAATGACGCTACACCCAAAATCACCCTGAGTGAGTTGATGGAGAAAGAGCTGGAGGCCCGTGCCAAACGTGAGTGAAATACTAAAAAAATAAATACATCTAATTAGGGTTGCTCCCCTAAATTCGACACTGTTGGTCAACAAGAAGATTCTTAGTCGAGCAAAATTTAATTAGTCGCATAAAAAAAAAACTCCACACGAAATGGCAAAGTCACACAGTCCGTGAATGACAGATTGTTAACATGGTCCACGATGTCAGGATTATGCTTTTGTTCCTGTCATTCGAAGCTTGATCTAGTTTCCTGTTTCGTTTCAATTAATGATCCTGTTCACCTGTCTTGTTTAGCTCATTATCTCTTTTGTTTGCTATACACTTATAAACCCTGTGATTCTTCCATTTCTTGTCCTGTCTCATCGATGTTAGTGGTTGTGCAGTCTGTTCCCTGAGTTTCTCATCTGAGTTTTTGGATTTAAGACTATTTGTATTATATTTTCCTGCACGATGTGCTTCATTCTCCACAGCCACCCATGACAGAAGACAGGACCTAAAAGTATGATTTCTTTCAGTGTTTTTTCATGGACATGGTTCACCTTTTATGCCTAGAGTAGAGGAACCGCTCCCTGGAGTCTCACACCAGATAATTTTTTGAAGTTGGCATTCCAAACACTATCCAGACCGGCTCTGCATGTTTTACATCTCAAGCCTCAGCGAGCGTTCTAGGTCACGCCTCTCAGGGAACAGTCTTTGTGTGAACTTCACCACCTTCACCTTTCATAGTAAACAATAACTGCGGAGGACGACACCAGTCCCATTATTACACCCAGATCATTCAGCCATCACCTTGCCAGACAGCAACAGCTGAATTTCACTGCAGACAGGAGCCTGAGCCCAACTAGGCCATGTTCCTCCCTGGAGCCTGGGCCCAACAAAGCGTTTGACCAAGTACGCAAGTTGGCAACAACGCCTGTCCCCGAGGGGGTTTCTTGTGGAGTTTGAGGGCATGGATGGAAGCCCCGCTCACAAACCTACTGCTCTGAATGTGCTAAACTTGGCTTCTGGGAAGATAATGAATGAATTAGAGGAGGTAATATCCTTGAATCTCACGTTACCACTGGCCCAGTCCAGTTCCTATGCTTCAAGAGTGTCCTTTCTTTTTTTGAGTGTCTTCTCGGTGTCCTTCTCCCACCTCCTCTACCTAAGCCTTCCTTCGCTTGTCCCTGTCAGTGCCACAGTTAGCCTCCTGCAGTGTGGCAGAATCTTCCAGTCCCCAGCTTCATCTCGGCATGAGGATCACCTGTTTCCACCTCTAGCCACAGAGCCCTGGACTCCATCTTGGCCCTCCGACCTAACGGCTCCGCCTTAGCTCAATGTTCCCTCAGCTTCACCATGGCCCATCATCCCATCACTATTTCCACAAGGCTCCCTTGGTCAGACGTCACCCTGGCTCCACCATGGGATTCCTGGATCCCAGTCACACCTCTGGCCTCCATCTCTTTGGCTCCACAGGGCTACGACTTCCCTTTAGCTTCACCATTGTCTCTCTACCTCAGTCCCATGAGATGTCAGCTCCACATTGGCCCTCCTGACCTGGTGTCACTCTGGCTTTGTTTCTGGCTTCGTCTGGGTTTCCAACATGGCTGTCACAAGCCTCCAACGTGGCTCCTCCCTCCTGCGACTCCACCTTGGAACATAGCACTGGCTGTGATCTGGGTCATTATTCCCCCCCCTCCACTCCCCCATTGACTATTTTGTATGTCACTGAATGGGGGATGGGGTTGTAATGTCAGAGTTATGTTCTTTTCAGTGTTTTTCTTCTTGTCATTCTAAGTTTGACCTTGTTCCCCACTGTGTTTGATTACTGATCCCATTCATCTGATGTCTATTTAATTATCCAATTAGCTTTTTTGTTTGCTCTGTTTATAACACTGTGTCATTGTGAAACACCTCTGAACACTTGTCTTTTTCTAGTACTCTTATGAATATTTGAGTTATAGACCTGTGTATTATTATTATTATTATACAACTCTGTTTTCCACTAAAAATATGAATCATTCAGCTCTCAGAATTACACAGTGAAAGTAATTCAGTGAAAAACCTAAAACACCCTTTGGAATCAGGAGAGTTTATAATCTGACACATAATGCATGCTAATGAGAACTATCTACATTGGGCCCAAGTGTCCTTATTTCCCAAGTGGATGCTTCTGTGATCATGTAATTGCTTAATAACTGCAAATTAATATTTAATTGGTGCTGTTAAGCAGTGATTATAAAAGAGCACTGATTAAACTATAAAAGGGGTCAAATTGGGGTCAGTGTGATAACAACAACTGTGATGAATAAACATGCAACATTCGGTGCCACGCAGAAAATAAATCCCACCACTGTTTAATAGGGGTATGAAACTGTTGTATTTTTAGCTTGATTTCTCACTTAATGGTTCAGTTTCTAGCCTGTTTTACATTCATTTGCTTGCCTTCACCAGGATACATTTGTAATGAGTCTAATAATAGAAAATGTCCAGTCTGTTTATTTATAGATAAGTAATATATATAGTTGGATGTCTAATCAAGCATGAAATATGAAATAGCATTTGCTATGCATTTAACTTTGGTAATATGGCATTTCAAAGCAAAGTTGAAATCATATTGAGAATTGAGGTTTGGTTGAATAGTGAAAATTAGGACTGGGTTACATCAAAAAAGTTGTTTCAGAGGTAGAGAAAGTTATTTAATTAAATGTAGGGTTATTATTATTTTTCTTCTTCTGAATAACCAACCAGGTATAATCAACCAGGGACATTTGTTGAGAAAAGTGCTAATTTTGATTTGTTGAATTTTGAAGGCTAATGTGCCATTTCTGTGTCTTTGACAAGTAGGTGGAGTGATCAACACCTGTGAAAGCACAAGGGAGATCCCGAACTGCACGAGTGTCTGAACACATCAGGAAAAAAAAGGTGGAGGCGTATTGTAAAAATGTGTACAGAGGTATCACAATTTTAAAGGTTGACAGTTTTCCTTCTTTGCTTTTTTTGTAATTTCAAAAACACTGTCATTGTTAATAGTTTTTTAAGGAGCTCAGATTTGCATGGGTGTCTTGTTTGTTACGATCTGTGTGGAAAATAAAATTAGATTTAACTACAGTACAAGTCACTGAAAACATGCTTAGGAAAATGTACCAACTTTTGAAATTCCAAACAGTCCGTTCTGAATAATGCAGAACAACAGGCAGAAGTTGTAGGAAATGCCACTAAACCTCTCTCAGTGCATTTTCTTTGTGCGTTATTGAATTACGCTTGTTAGTCTGAGTCAGTTTTTCAGATTAACGTAAATTGTGGGTCAAAGGTGGCTTTTAGTTTCAAAAACTGTGATTTTGTTGGGTCACAATTTATGCCAAGTTTGTTAAACTTTTCAAACTTAATTTCACACATTGTGAAGAGTGCGTTTATTGACTATTAACTTTTAGGATTTTAATCTCTTTGGTCATATAGGTCATCTCATTTCATATTTGTTATAACTTGAAATGAGGGAGCAAAATTGCAGCTGAGACAAAAATAACACGTTTTCATAGCCCTCGATGGCCCTGTTTACACCTGGTATTAAGATGTGTTTTGGTCGATTTGGTCGATTGGATGATGCTAAATACAGGTGTAAACGGGGTCTAAAACATCTTGAGCTTGTCCACTTTCGACCACTTCTAGATGTAGTCTAAAACACATTCGACCGGATTGCTTTCATAGTTTAAATGGTAGTTTTGTTAGATTGGGACAACAATTTTCAATCACCAAAATCCAGCCACTCCAAGAAAAACTCGCCCAAAACATTAACTGCCAAAATAATGTGATATTTATTGCTCAACTCAATTAAGGTTGATAAGCACCATTTTTCTCTCCTTAAAAAATGAAATAAATAAACATAAATCAATGGATCAAAACAGGGCAAAGTACATTCAAGAAAACTAACAAATACGACTAAATAGCTTGGTGGAAACCTTCAAAAATGCAGTCAAGAAATCCAGTTGGCCGGTGTGTTTGGTATCGTCATGATGACTGATTTTATGGAGTACACACTTGAGTTTTGTTTATTAACCAATAAATGTAGATGTTTGAAAACCGTCAAACCGACCCCAAACCAGCCCAGATTTTCTCCAGCCGCCGTTTTGTCCACACTCGTGTGGTTGAATGCATTCAAAGTCTGCCTGCTGACCTTATACATAAACTTAATTGGAGGTGCAATAGCCAGATGGTATTTAAACTAAAGTTTGGTTTGAAAAGGAAAAATAAATGCATTGTGTAAACTCACCATTCCTGATTTCTAACGCACAAAATGTTAGGCGTGGTCTTGTGGCAATCAGAGCAGAAAAATAAGTTTTTCCCGTTGTCTTCGGGCAAGTTCATGTGTAAATTGTATACGCTTTTTTTGTCCATTAGAATGAAAGATCTGGAAAAAACGAGATGCTACTTACTGCAGAGCAAATGGGTGGAGCAAGCAGCAGCAAATGTGATTTAAGCCTAATGGGTGGAGCATGAATACAACACCCTAACCCAACTCTAATTCTCCCCACAACTCTATCCCTCCACCCCATTAGACATCCAGAGAGCTGGAACTGGACAATCCCCACCCAATTAGACATCCAGCGAAGAGGAGTTGGACATCATTTGACTCTGCAGTGAGTACCACTTGGAAAAAAAAAATCCATAGACTCTCAGGACAGAAGTGATTGACAGTGGACAAAAGAGGCAGATTAAAATACCAGGCGTAAATGGATGTGTCTCCCTCGTCTACTTGTGATTCAAACAACCAAAACGCATCTTAATATCATGTGTAAACAGGGCCTATATATCACAGCTTCGCCGTCATGTAAGCAATCCTGCTTTGCAATCTTCTAAATTGTTGGTTGTTGAAATTTTTCAAATTTTAATTACACGTTTATCTCGTATATCTAGCCTTCGTCTGAAGGCAGAGAGAGATGTAAACTAAAATGTGAATTTTTCAGTCAAGAAGTGATATACCTTCCTAAAAGCACTGTGATAAAATGTCAATTTCAAGGCAAGCTTTTTGTACTTCTGTAAAGCGAGAATACTATTAAAAATCGCATCTCGATAGCTAAGCTACACTTTTTCTCTCAAACTTAGTTAAAAGTTCATGAAATATCAAACGTTCTAAGACTTTAATTCTAACATACCCTCAGCTAAAGTGTAAGTTCATGTAAGCTCCTCATATATGTAATGTACTGTTTGTGTGCATTCCATTAGATTATTTTACAGTCAGCTTGTACTTTATTTTTTTGTAGATAAAATGGGTTACATGATCTTTTTGCTTCATAAGTGAATGCCTTACAAATAAGAATGCCTTTTGAAAAATGTGTATTCATCATAATAGCTGGACATTTCGAACTGGAAGTTAATTTATAACAATTAAGACAATTAATTATTATTTTTATTTGTTCTTTTGCATACATTTTTCGAGTATCTCATCTCCCAGGTATTGAAAATCATTGAACTGTACAATATGTCTCAAATTTAATTTCTCTGTATATACAGCGAGTGTATTTTCTTTTCATATCCTTATACTGTAAATATAATAGAAATGAAGACTGGACTTCACTGGACGCAGTCTGCTATACATTTCCGAAAGAGGGTGTTTTATGAATCAAAAGAGTGACTCACTGATGTGCTGTAGATAAGCCTGTGCTGTAAATATCTTCTCTTTTTTTAAATTCATGCATTGTACAAGAAAAAATAGTAAAGACGTACTACATATGCTTCAGTGTTGCCATTCTGGATTTTGACCTCAGATTTAAAGTTGAACCTATAGAGAGCAGTGTTTCAGTGTATGGTTAAACATTTTGTATTGGAGTTGATTGCCTTTTCACACAAAATTCATGAATAAGCAGGTGGTTTCTTAGATTCCATTGTGAATGTAACTGTATAGCAATATATCAGAATATAAGGGACTTTGGCCAAAATGAATTCAAGCAATTCATTCCTGTTCTATTCAATTAGTGGCATATTAAAAACCAAAACATTGTGCTTTGTGTATAATCCATGCTTTATGAGTGCAAAACTTTTCAAAGAATATTTTTCCTTTGTATTCTGGGTAAAACCGAATAATTGATTTATTCTTAATATGAAAAAGTAAATTCTTAGAGTTAGGTTATTATGTACAAACAAATAGACGCCTCAATATTTCTCTTTAACCAGTGCTGAATTAGTAAAGGACATGATTTGCCCTTTTTGTTGTTTTATAGATTTTTTTTTTACTATTATTGCATGCACTGTGCATTAATGTTCTGTTTTAAAACTTAGTGAGCTGCTTTGCTGCCACCATAATTTAAACAAAACCTCTGTTTTGGAACTAGGCAGCAGTTTTGTGTGTCATAAAATAGTGCTCCTTATGTGAAGACTTCAATGCTGTTAGCATGTTGCTAAGCTAAATATGTAATACTCTGACACTGATAATATGCTTAAAATATAGAGCACAAACAAATATTGGGTAAAGCATTTTTTAAAAGAGATTAAACTATCGAGTTGTTTACATGTATAATCAATATTTTGCCATCATGCATTCTCAGTGAATATGTTAGAATGAAACCATTTTTCGTTGCATTGGGAGCACTATTATGCGTTAAATGCTACCTACCTTAGCAGCTAACTAGGTTTTTGTAACAGATCTCATATTATTTTGTGCATTTTGATAATCTCAGACTCAAAGTTTACTGATATACCAGCCAGACTAACCACAACCTCAACATTTACGTTCTGATTTCAATCCAATATGACCTCATGTTTCGAATGTAGAACTTCTCGAAGAATCTCACACACCAACATCTGTTTTGCCACAGTATTTGAAGTGAATTAAAAAATATTGACTGATAGATTGAGGTTTAAGAATATTTTTTTATTTATCAAAGAATCCTGAAAAATCTATCATGGTTTCCACAAGAATATTAAGCAGCCAACTGTTTTCGACATTAATGATGATAATAAATAAAATAAAAACATCTTGAGCAAAAAATTTGTATATTAGATTTGTGAAGGATCATGTGACACTGAAGGCTGGTGTAATGATGCTGAAAATGCAGCTTTACATCACCAAAATAAATTACATTTTATTATATACAGCATATTATGGATATTATTATACAGTATTATTATGCTTGGTTCTACCACCAAATAATAAAATACAAAATATAATTGTGACTTTTTCTAAATTATAAGTTTATAACAATTCAAACATCAATTCTGACTTCTTAGGTGAGATATATATATATATATATATAACTCGCAATTCTGAGAGAAAAGTCGCAATTACCTTTTTTCGGTGCAGGAAACAAGCTTTCATAATGCATACATTGCAATAACATTTCATAATATTACTTTTTTTAACCAATCGAATACAGTCTTAATGAGTATAAGATGCTTATTTCAAAAATTTAATTTAATAAGACCTAAAACTTTTGAACGGTTGTGGTTGTATGTGTGTGTCTAGACTTCTTGGGCTACATCTACAATTAATCCGGATATATTTGAAAGCAGCTTTTTCAGTTCAAAACACTTTCCATCCACTCTAGTGTTTTCTCAGCCACACTGAATCATCATAAAATGCTAAATTATATAATAAAATATATTTAGTATAAAACCCACCGGCTCAAGATTTGCTGCAATTGCAAGTAAATTTTGATCATCTTTGCAGGACTGCAGTATGAAGAGTGTACAAAGTAAAAATTAACAACAGTGTGAAAGTGAACACATAAACACATAACAGGCACAATAGCGTTGTAAACATACGTATCTATTGGTTCAATACGTGTCACATGACTAAACATGCGGCATCGTTTTCAAATACCGTTCACACTACAATGCGAAAACGGCATATTGGCGTTTTTGCACTTCTTAATTTAGACTACATCTTCAGGAAACGTACCATGGCATTTTTACCAGCTCTAGAGCATTTGTAAATGTGAACGCACGCTGTTTAAGCTTAACACGCTTCCTCCATAAAGAAACTTAAAACAGGCCCAAGAGACTCATTTAATGCATGATGTCTGTGAAGTCCAAAGCAATATGACATGAAACAATGTTTTACCCGTAATCTCGACTTCTCAGAGGCTCTACAGTGTGCTGAAGTCAGCATGCAATTACAGTAGCACAGGTCTTGAGCTGGGGGAGTGGAGGAAAGCTGGTACTTTACCATTCTGTCGGACATCTTCTCATTAACACCTGCAGGTCCTTCTTAGCGCGCCGCATAATCTCTACAATTCACAGTTGTCGTCTCGCGGTAATATTGACATTGAATGTTCTTTTACTCATCGGTACTCATATCTTTAATCCTCCACTCACCTAAATCTATGCGTCCTTGCAAGGCCCAAAGCAGAAGATCTACAATTCTCCCCCAGTTAAATCGTTTTTGTACAGTAGAACCCCGACTTACGAAACGCTCTACGTACGAAAAGTTCAAAAGTTTTTCGCCCAAGTAACGATAAAATGATCGAAATGCGAAAAACGAAATCTCGACCGAGACGACGATTTCCGTGTTTTGTTTTGAAATTCGCGCGCCACTGATTGGCTGTCTCCCGACTATTGGTCAGCATCGCTCCCAGCAGCCTCTGCGTAGCGGCGTTCCTCTCCCATTTCATTTCACGAAGAAAGTGAAAGGGAAGAAGAGGATGCTCTCCATGGAGATGAAAAGGGAGATAATTGAGAAGTATGAAGCTGGGATGTGCTTGTCATACCATACTGAACAAGCATAGCTTTATTATAAAATTAAATGTGGTGTTTTCGTAGGGCTTGGAACGGATTAGGCAATTTACATGTAAAAGCCTGACCAACTTACGAAAAGATCGACTTACGAAGCCAACCTCGGAACGGATTATTTTCGTAAGTCCGGGTTCTACTGTACTTACCATCCATGTCAAGTTAAAAAGTAGCAAGGCGTTTTGTTGTTACCTTGGGTTGACAGTTTCTATAAAACTTGCAATCATTTTGAACATATTTACAATGCGAAAATAAACAGCACACACACACACACACTGATAAATCCAAAAATCAGTTCTACAACCATGGCCCTGTTCACACCTGGTACTAAGATGCATTTTGGTTGATCGAATCACAGATGGATGACGCTAAACAAGTGTAAACGGGGTTTAAAATATTTTGAGCTTGTCCACCTTTGACGACTTTCAGAGATAGTCGAAAACATATTAGACCACATTCGCATGCATCTCCGTCGTCCACTTGCGATCTGTTCGACCAAAACAACCAGGTGTAAACTGGGCCTTTATGTCAAACAAAAGCATGTTCTGATTGGCTGTGATTGTGTTGCATCATGCATATCATTACAGCCTTCAGTGTAAAAGTTATGGTTAGTCTGGATAGCAGAGTACTTGTTCTAACCTCCTATCTAAGTTAGTGAGAATCCGTTCCTTGTGTAGAAAAGTCCTTGCTTTTGTTTTCTTTTAGCTTACGGTATTTATTTATTTATTTATTTATTGCCATTCTGTGCTAATGAACCCTCTCTCCCTCATTCAGTGGAGTTGTATCATATCCATCAGGTTTTATTTGCTGTACTGACACTCTCTTTGTAACAATATCGACACTGTAAACATTAAAGCAAAACGAAGCTGGTTGAAAAGATACTTGCCATACGATTTATGTGGGATAGAAACCAGTAATGTTTTGACGAACAAATAATTGTAATCTCTCGTCGCACAAAATCAACAGCTGCATGACTCATGGTTATTGTTACATCTTTATTTCAATATTTCTATGGAAAACTACTGTCATTTTGGAATCGTTTCAAATAAATGTATTTTTGTACATCAGACACAGTTTCCAGTCGTCTGAATTCTTCAGAATCACACGGTCACGGTTCACAGTACAGTGGCGAACGCTCGGTTTCTAATGATATTTTGTTGTCATTAGTGTCTTTAGGCAAAATGCACACAGCTGGTGTTTGCTGGAGGCAAATTGTGCAGGTACACAAGGAAAACCTTAGGCGAAAACTTACAATGCCATCACGGGCCTCTCATGTTGTTCTATAAACAGAGGCGCAAAGGTGCCGAGGGTATTTGGAGCTGAGCGACTGCGCGACATCTTCGCTGGCTAGATCTGCGAAATGAGTTTGTTTAGTCCTTTCTAAAAATGACTGCTGTTCCAGGGAGGAAAACAATTGCTGGTGCGGCAGCCAATCAGAGCACAGATTCAGTGTAGCGTTTGGTCTGATTCGCTAATCAAAAAACATACAATGTGTCCTTCATCGACTGACCGGGGAATTCTTATGTAGAATGACAGGTGGATGTCTTTACTCTTATACAGCATAAATGATGGTTGCTGTTTATGTGCGGATGGGGGAATCTAAATTTAGCTCAAGGCTGAGTTCCCAAACAGCTTCCCGGGTCTGTAAATACATAAATTCTCCCAATGGTAGAGGATTTGTGAGTTCAGTAATCAAACTTTGATATATGAAAGATACTCCCTCTGGTGTTGCATTAATTATCACTAGCAAGGGCATTTTAGTTTGTGGCCTTGAACGTATGGGACACACACAGAAACAAACACTTTCATCAAAGCTGCATTTTCTCCATCTTTAAGCGAGTGATGATTCTTCAACTACAGCCACTATTTATGTGATTTCTATTGATTTTTGTGAAGGTCATATTCAATGCTGTCCATCATGTACTTTTCAAATGCCTTTGTGTGTGTGTGTACATTTTATAGTTTTACTTGGATCTTAAACATTTTACAATATTTTTAAAAGCTTTCCTGTAGCTCAAACAGTAGAGTATGTACTTGCAACGCCAAGGTCATGGGTTCGAGTCCCAGGGAAAGCAAGAACTGATTAGAATGTCAGTGTGTTTCTTAAATGCAATGGAAGTCGCTTTGGATAAAAGCGTCTGCCAAATACATAAATGTAAAAAAAGAAATGTAAAAATGTAAAAGTATTATGACCTACAGAGAGAAATAATCATTTAATCATTTTCATTTTAAATTGCAAGTATAACTGTCGCTTGGTTTTGAAGTCATTTGCACCATTACTAACATTTTTGACTCTAATAATGTTTTATTATAGTTACTATGAATTCAACAGTCAACCAAAAAAAAAAAAATGCTTGGATTGAAATATTATGTTAAAACATTAGAATATTTTATTGTTTATCAATAAAGTATAGTTTTATAGTTTATCAAATTATTCAAACAGTGTGAAATTAAGAATCTAGCTTTACTTGTGTATCTCTACCACAAAATTCTCTAAAAGTTCCATTATTTCTATGCTATTATAATATATTAATATTTTGAAGGTTTTATTTTTCATATTTAGCGGTTTCATTTTACTTTTAGTGTGATTTGGTCATTTACATTTAATTATTTTTATTTTTTCGTCTTAATTCTTTGTGAAGTAGTTTAAACAAGGCGGTGGAAACATTCCTTTGAGATTTTGTGCAATACTGACATGATAGCGTCAACCAGTTACTTTACATGTATGATGTGAATGTCCCGTTCTAACACATTTCAAAGCTGCTCCATCAGTGACTATGGAGGCCATTTGAGTATAGTGAACTCATTGCCATGTTTGAAAAGTTTTATCCTGCTGGAAGTGGCTTTCAGAAGATGAAACACTGTGGTCATAAAGGCATGGACATGGTCAGCAACAATACTCAGGTAGGCTGTGGTGTTTAAACGATGCTCAATTGGTCCCAAGGACCCCAACGTGTGCAAAGAAGATGCCCTCCACCCCATTACACCACCACCACCAGCACGAACCGCTGATACAAGGCAAGATGTATCCATGCTTTCATGTTGTTTACCCTAAATTCTGACCTGACCATCTGAATGTCACTGCAGAAAGCATGGAGTCATCAGACCATATTTTCTCTGCAAGTGCTACAAATGGTTGTAAATGAAAATCCCAGTAGATCAGCAGTTTCTCAGACGAGCCCATCTGGCATAAACAGCCATCAAAGTCACTTTTCTTCCCTATTCTAATGCTTAGTTTGAACTTCAAAAGATTGACTTGTTCACATGTACATGCCTAAATGCATGGAGTTGCTGCCATGTGAATGGCTAATTAAATATTTGAGTTAACGGGCAATTTAACAGGTGTGCCTATTAATGTGCCCAGCGTTGCTTTCAAATGTTTCTGTAACCGTTAAAACCATTAAAGTTCACTACAAGGTAGTCAGAATGTGTTAAATAAACGCCCACAAGCCAAAGTAACCATAGATGTAGTCGGTTGGTGCAGAGCTCTTAGGATCAGTGACAAAACATACAGTAAGTACTGCCAATGTTTATCACTTTGTTATATATTAACATATCACAAACACATGAAAAGACTTCAGTTTTTGGTTTGAAACACGTTTTAAGATTCAGGTGCACAAGGCGAACCTCAACAAATAATTACTGCCAGAAAAAGTCACACGCTGTCTAACACGACATCAGCTGAAATCTACATCAACAGGAAGTAAGTAGAGTCTACGTGGGTGGATGTTGGATTGTCTCTCTGTATTTTCTCTGTTGCTTACTCTCTTTCTCGCTCCACGAGTGAAATGATTGGGACCTGGCTTTCCACAGAGCTTGATAAAAGACCCTTGTCAGGGAAGTTGGCAGCATTGTCACTGCACATTGGCATTTCAGAACTCGACCCACGAGATTGCTCTCGCCAGGGTAAGAATGTACTCTGTCAGTTAATAGGGTTTCCCTCCGTTAAAGTTTATTTCATTATTTTATATTTTGGGGGGCGGGGGTACAGCTGGCTGATGGGACTTGGACATGGAATAGACATGCTAGATGGCAAGTTGGCATAAATGCAGCCCATTTTTCTCCATCCGCGGAGGAAGGCAGCCAGACCGAGGCCTCATTACGCCATAGGTTAGATTAATCTCTCAACCTGTCCTTCCTTCTTTCTCCTGCCCACATATACTCATTCCCTCTCTTTCTCTCTCATACACTCACACAATTGCTATCTACCTTTCACATCCAATCTACTCCCCCATCTTTCCCTCTCGCCCCTCTGTCTCTCTCCTTCCCCTCTCGGTCTATTAATCTCTCACCTTCAACCTTGAGAGCGGATCACGGTGTGCTTTACATCTCTGTATCCCCAAACATGAGCACTTGAGTCTAGTGGGGTTACTGAAATGAAAGAGGTAATGAAAAGACCTTAACTCAAACAATGACTCGAAGGATGTCTCGCAATTCTGCCAGGGGTCCTAATGTATAATTGCTTTTAATGAACAATCAACATCTCATTAATCTTTGTGATGCCTTTGTGACACACTTGATGATGACAGGGGCTTCCCATGATTGATTAACGACCCTGGTGACATCAAAACTAAATATCTGTGGCTTTTAGTTGATGCCTGACCTTGAAGCTTATGCACACTTATACTTTCACAAAACTGAAGAAATGTTATGCTGTAGTTATTTAGTCAGAATAGTTGACTTAAACTAAAACGGGGGGAAAAAAAAATGTGTTGCATTAAATAAAATAAACGTTAACTGAAACAAAACAATACAATTTTGTAACGAAATATTGTAATTTAAAACATTATCGTAAAGCTTGTTGCCAAATCCTTTTTATTTAGCCTACCGTGACATACTAAAATAACTATATAGACATTTAAAAAAAAGTATTAAGTTAAGCATTAAATACCCCCCAAAAGAAAATACAGTGAAAAAAAGTACTTAAAATATAATATTTTTTTATAAAATATACCTTCTTTTTTGTTATGTTTTTTCATTTATTTACATTTTTTATGGAATAAAAAAACCTTATTATTATTATTAATGTGTTATTTTGTAATTTTTATTCATTTATTTGTTTAAACCAATCATGCCGTCATATCTTTCAAAACAGTTGAGAAACTACGTGCAAAGTTTAGTTTGTATTTATTTGAAGTTGATTTTCCTTAGCCCAAAAAATATGCTTTTATTATGTGTTTATATATTCAAGTGTTTTTCTAAACCCTAATGAAGTAAAACTGTTTTTTACTCGCTTGTAATTTCTCACAGTTGGACCTCATCCAATTTGTACAATGTTATTCCGATATAACACATGATTAAAGCTTATAAATATCATATTTACAATCTTCTCAGCCACAGGTTAGAGATGAGATGTGGGGAGGTTTTCATACATATATGTATGACTGTACACTTGCTTGTCTTCTGAGCAGATGGAAGTGCTAAATATTCAACATATGCCCAACATGGAAATTAATGTGAAACTTTTTGATCAGTTATCTCACCATCAGCAGTGGTGATGTATCAGCCAACAAACTTATTTATTACCTTCTGGTAAACAGTGAGCAATCAGGAGTTCATTATCATTATGTGTTCGTTTAATCTAAATTATAGAAGAGCAGAATCTTAAATGCTTACGACATGCAAGTCCATTCAAATACATGCACTAGAAATGGGCTCAGTTCCTTAAATGAATACTTTTCCAAAGTTAATTAACGAAGAGTGACAGTTGACCAGAAAGGGGCACATATTCATTATTCTTATGAACTCATATTCAGCCTCATAATTGGGCTTTTGCTGATGTTCCATCCCATGACACGAGACCTTGGCGGATGCCCTCTGAAAGTAATATTCAGCAGACTATCTATAAATGGAGGCACATCGATGATTCCAGATAAGAAAATGTTCTTCTGATATACAGATTGTAACATTATCCCTGAGATTTTAATTTAGATATACTTAATATATATTCACAAAGATAAGAGCAATCGTGTGTGAAGAAGTAGGAAATTACCAAGCACAAATTTGTACATTTCTGTATGCATGTCTCATTGTAGTGTAATATTAGTTTCACAAGGTTACATGGCTCTCCTGAAACATCAGATATATCTAATATCAATCCAATGTTATATAGTACTTCATATTTCGTCTTTTCTACAGGATCGAAATTATCATAACGCTGACTTGACTAGATTCCACACAACAGTTCACATCCTTCAAAATGCATATGGCTCTGTCACTCCTTGCTAAAATAAATATGACGCGACCCAGAAATGTCAACAATACACCGAAATTTATCAGCAAATTTAGTCCGACACACAAACGTGACGCACTTAAGACAGGAAAAGCGTTGCGAGTTCACAGGATGCTTTGGAATTCTGTGAGAGTTCTCAAACTCTTTGATGAAGTCGGATCCCCAAATGATTCCAGACAACATCTGTCCCTTCACTTTCCATTCCAGATACTGTAACAAGCATATGGAATCTGTCTGAAGTTATTGTATTCTTTGTGAATACACTCCCAAAGCTTCCTCTACAAACCACCTTTATCTTAATGGAATGTTAATCCTTCGGGCATTAAAGGTTCTTGTCCCAGAACCGATAATAAGAAAATGACAACATCTCTTGCGGTAGATGCATTAAAACTACTTTTTGGAAGTATTTTGAACTTGTCAGTGGTGCGGAACTGCATTTTCAGTTTACATAAGTGATGTTTTTGTGAAACATAAACACAAATTCTTTGCACATTTATACAGTGTGTGAAGATAAACATCAAACGTAAAATACACAAACTATTTTCCCATCTGCACCAAGTGTTCTGAAGCCATACAATGCTTAAATTGTATTTATTCTTAGTTTAGTTTTCATGAACATCATTTATTTACCAATTCTTATTTGTTGTCATGGGCATTCATTAAGTATTAGACGTGTTAATCATTATTTCCTCTGTATTTAAGTTGCTCTCATTTTTCTCTTCTGTTATCAGTTGTCGCTCGCGTTAAACGCACACCTGGTTGCCGCCTTGTTTTTGTAGTTTGAATCCTGCCTTCAGTCTATATATTCTTCAGCATTGTAACAACAATAGATTTGTGTGACATATTCATCAGAACATTCGTCATGAGAAAGCGTTTCAGAAGGTGGCGATATTGTATGAATGTGTACTATTTTTAGGGTAAAAAGAAAGCTTCCCCCTAAACCTAACCAGTGTTACGACCCTATGGTTGTGTATTGACATATCTCTGTTTTTCTGTGAGTATCTCTGTGTTTGACTCTGTCTAGAAACATCATCCTGATTGGTTCCTACAGGCTGATTGATGCCATGTCCTGATTGGTGCACAGCACTTTAAAAAAAAAGCATGTCATCACTTCCTTCACAGAGACATTTTGTTTGGTGCATATTGTAGAATCTGTGTGTTTGTGTTAAGAGTGTTGAAAACTGTGAGTAGTCTTATTTTTTGGAACTGAATTTTTTTTGTTATATTTGACCAATTTGCCTGTTTGATGCCGAGTTTGGATTGCCCTTTTAAATTTTGTTTGCCTGATTGTATATATTGTAAATACTTAGGCCGACGCCATCTTTGTTTTTGAGTAGGGAGTTGGGTTTGTACATTGTATTTTCTAGGGTTAGGGTTTAAACAAATCATTTTTGTTTGTTATTTTGGCTCAGTCGGCTCCTGAATCACAAGTCCCAACTGTAAGGTCAATAAATGTATCACTTTTGAAGTATGTTTCATGTTGCACCCTTTTCCCTAGACGGGGCGTAACATCAGGGCCTAAGCAGATTGGACTAATTCAGAGGAATCAGCCACCAAACACACAATAAAGTTGTCTAAAACCTGGAAACATGTTAGCATTTTAGCACTTCTGTTTCCATCATCCTGAAGTCAACTGGTTTGTTTTTGGTTCAAGGTTTGAAATAAGGTCTGTGTTGAACACAAGCTGAAGATATTTTCAGGTTTTATTCTATGACATAAAATGAATTGGTAAATACCCTCTTATCTTGTCTTGTAAAAGGTGGTTGCTAACAAGTCTAGGGTAAATGGGGACATTAAACACCGGACAGATAAGTTCACCTACACACCCTCAATGTGTTTATAATCACGCTTTTAAAATGTATTATAACTCAAACCTTCAAGGAAAATGTTATGTCAAAGACCAAAAGATTTGTCAGAAGATTAGTGGTTGCATGCTTTGTTTATAGCCTGCATTTAACTTTTTACTTATGCTGATTGTAATTATGCTTCAAAATTCATAAAAGTGGTGTTCATTTGTGAAGATTATCACGATGAATTAAACATGCAAGGATCATAAGTTTTGGAATGGCAAAATCCTTTTGGGTTTTGGTCGAGGGAACCAGGATGATGCTAACTTACCTGCAAAAATTGGTCATCCCTGCACTACTCTATTGGGAGAAAGCGGTTTAAGAAGTCATGGAAGGAGTATTTATTTGCACTGTTGGTGGCGTAGTTTTAACCTGCAGTTTTTCACTCACATGTGGACTGTTCACCAGCTTTTAAATGACACGTAACAAAGAAAACACATCTATGTTTCGGTTAAACATCGGGTTTATGACGTTTCAGAATCCTGGAATGGAATAACTTAATTTATTCTGCATAGAAAGTTATCAGATGAGACTCCGTTTTTGATTTGGCAATCGTCATCAGCAAAAAAATCCTTTATGGAATAGAGTCATTTATATTGGTCTGAAACAACATGAGTAAACGGCAGATATTTCTCTTTTTTAGGTGAACTATTCTTTTAAGGTGATGTAAAAGGCTTTGTGAGGATTTAGCTGAGATTTATTTGAAAATGATTAATTTCCGTCTAAATCTTTAAGCGCTTCTTATAAAGGTGAATTACTTAAAAGGCTTAGTCTGGGTCATACATCTGTCACAGAATTTTCACCTCACCTTGCAGAGGTGTTTACCTCAACAAGTCTCAGCGCTGGGGCTCAAGTCTGTCATTTTGACGGCTCTTTGATCTAAGCGTAACTGCGAATTTTAATACTTGATGCGGCATTAGCTGAGGATGCGAAGGTGAGTCTTCCATCTGAAATTAAAAACAGCCTCCGAATACCACTTTAATAATGCATTAACGCCCTGATTTATCCAGCTGTAATGGAATAGTTTGCCATGGGCTAACTGTCTTGGCTTCTTGAATATCTTCTACCTCCAAATGTGCTCAACGATATAAGAAGCACGGTGTGCAATGTGCTTGTTTCTTTACTTATGATTAACCGTTAGAGGCATGATATATGCATACAGAACTTTGGAAATTATATAGTCGTCTGACTTAGAAATGATTATTTAAAGTTAACACCAATAAATTCTCAGCAACTGACATTGAATGTCTATGCACATGTTTGTTTTTTTTCCAAATGTTTTTTTTTTTTTTACATCTTTCTAGTGTTGCACCTGCTGAATTCATTGAACAGAAAATGAAAGGAAAAACACATTTGGTTTTCTCTGATTGCTCAAGCTCCCTTGTGTTACACAACCAAATGAGCCAAGTCTCTTTAATCTAAAATTTGACATTCAGCGGTGCGAGAAAGTCACTGAACTTGAATCGCATTTGCATCTTTCTCATGATGGATCAGATTAAAGAAACAAGATGATTACGTGAAGTCCCCTGACAGAATTTTTTTAGACCTTACCTTCAAAATTAAAGGTTATCCTAAACCTGTGCTTCACTGTATGTCCTCGTAGATCAAAAGGTGTTTTGTCTGATGAGACATACATTTGCATAAATAACAAACAAGCAAACACACTGCAGATGCACAATGTTTTGGAATAATTTGAGTGAATATGGATGAAAGACCAGGTTTCATGAAATAAGCATCTGGAATGTTCGTCTCTGGTCAAGATGTTGCCGTTTGGATTAGCTACAAACAGAAGCTTGATCATTACACATCCAGCATTTACAAGCTGCAGAACAGAAGTCAAATAAAGGTCAGTGACTGATGCATTCTAAGGTTTCTTTATTACATTACGATTTATTTCCCATTTCTTGGGTTATTTCTCTAATGGCCGAAGGAAACTACATAAAATACACTTCTAGCGTTTCAATTTCCCCCAATAGCTCAATAATTAAAAAAAATTATGTTCCTTTGACTGTCCAAAAGAGGTGGGGGTTGGATTGGGGTGGGGGGGGGGGGGGGGGGGGGTTGAGAGAAATTGGGAGAAAAATCATACATTGAGTTTGAATTGAATATGACAAGATATAATTAAAATGAATTTAACTTAAAGTATTGGTGCCAAAGTATTTTTAACCAGGAAAAACTAATTTTTCAAGACAAAATTTGAATGTTGACTTGACAAACTTTAAAAGTTAATGCATGGATGGACAGACTAATATTAATTAAATATCTTAAATTAGTCACATGACATTTATGGCTCAGATGACTGACAAAGCAATAACACATTATTAATTTAAAGTTAGAGGCAGGGTGGAAATTGATGCAAATTTACATTTCTGGGTTTAATGAAAGAACAAAATGCTATAAAAGTATATGATGTGGTCACTTTGATAGCAGTTCAGAAAAAAAAGATTTGGTTATCGACTTCAGTTGTTGCTCTTTATTTTACAGCATGTGCACTTATGTTTAGAGTAATTGCCAAAGAGAGTATAGTATATAACTACATTGGGTTAAGGTTAGGTTCAGAGTTAGTACCTAGTTATTGCCCAGATATTGTAATTATTATTATAAGTATATACAGTAATACCTCGGTTTACGAGTGACTTCGTATACAAGCAAATCGGCAATACAGTCAATTGTCAAATATTTTTAGAGTTTGTCAATTAATAATTAGTATTTATATGAGATCTTAATGGTTATAATTTTAACTAATTAATAGGGTAAAACCAACAAAATATTTAAAATAGGCATTTATGGTCATGTGGAACGAATAGAGTGATTTTTAGTGCATTCTTATGGGGAAAATTGTTTTGGTGTACGAGAATTTTGAGTTACGAGCTCTTGGAACGAATTAAACTCATAAACCGAGGTTTTACTGTAGTATGTACATGGGGAACAGGACTGATAAATAATGTGTTACCACTTCTCTTCTATAAAAATAAGATTTAAATGACAGATTTTAAAAAAAGGGTTTGTGTTAATGGGAGTCTAGTGTGGAGATGACATTTAGCTCAGGAACACGGGATTTCTCAGTAGGGATCTTTCATCTGTTGTCCGTCCAGCATTCTGCATGTGTTTCTGTGGGAAACCACAGGCTCCATCCCAGTTTCCTTGGATGGTGGATGTTATTTATGGACAGAAGCTGACATGAAACAACAGGAATGACAATTTAAAAGGATACTGCCATCTGGCCCAATTCAAATATCAATGCAAAGGTCAATTAAGTTTGATTTTCCTCTTGCAGCTCATGTAAAATGACTCTGCATGGACAGAAGAATAAATTAATGGAGCTTCGCAGATGGAGGCGCGTGTCCCGAGCGCTTGATCAGAAAGAGCCCATAGAAAGTCCTTTGTGAGCAGTGTCAGCTCCACAGGAGAAAACACTTGTCATACTATTTCTTTCTGCAGGATGGCTGAGTGCTTGATCCCACTCGATATTTGGGTTCAGCCAAACAGTAGCTTCTAAATGTCAATATCCCCTGTAGGCTCTACCGTTTGTGGTCAACAATCTGTCCTGCTGGTTCAGAACAAAATACAGAGAAACAGAACTGGTGTGAATTTAAAAAAAATAAAAGCCGCTGTAAAAGTGGAGGGGGCACAAAAAAACGAATCATAAATGAGTCTTGCTGTGTCCGTCACGGTGGGTGGCTGTAGGGAAGCGCATGGCGGAGTCGTCAACTGAAATAGTCTTTAATTCGAACTTCAAATACAGTTGAAGGAGAATAACCAGGCAATAGGTTGTGACCAAGACCAGAATGAATCTGAGGGTTTACATACACAGGCAAACAAAGGCGCTTAACAATGTGATCAACAATTCACAGGTGAATGGGATAAATGAATGAAACTTTTGGGGTAAACAAACAACCTTGACAATGTGTTTATTAACTAGCTCTAATTTTAAAGTGAGTTGGATTTGTACTGCACAGCAGGATGATAAATAGTTTCCTAGATATGTCTAAACCCTCAAGAACCTGCTGGACTCCGGTACACATAAGAGATAATCACAGTCAGTTGGTTGTCAAAGCAAAATAAATTCTAATAGGGTAATTACGACTGCAGTGCAGAGACCCGAGTAGCCACTTAATACACAGCCACTTACCAAATAAATAAATCAATACAATTCTACACATGAAATATTGATTGGAGTTGAAAATAATGTTATCTTGTAGATTAGCTGAAAGCTTCAAGTAAAACTATCAGCCTAACGAAGTGAACAAATATATATGCATTACGTATACCATATTGATATAATCATATTTTTGTACACATACATGTACACACAGTACTGTGCATGCAAAAGTCTTAGGCACATTAGATTTTTGTATGCACAAGGAGTCTGACAACAGCGGCGGTCTGCTCCAAATGGAGATCTGATCATTGAATCTGTCTGGGATTACATGAAGAAGCAGAAAAAGCAGAGACAGCCTAAATCCAGAAGGACTGCGGCAACGTCCTCAAGACACTTGAAGAAACATAAGAAATGTAAACTGATATTTCCTAACACACAAAAGCAAAAGATAAAACTGGCTTAGAACCATTTTATTTGGTGAAAATACTAATGTGCCTAGGACTTTTATATATACTTTTATATTCACACACTAGTGTGTGTGTATGTATATGTATTTTTTTTTTCCCTAACATCATAAGGTGCAGTAAAACATTACATTAAGCCAGAACTTCCCAAACTGGTTCTTGAGTTACATAAAGGACAATAACTAACCACTAAATTTATGCATGGTTCTCCAATCAACATTACATATTCTGGTAATATTACAATAATATAAAACGCTCCTGATATTGTGTTACCTTTTGGAGTTTGGAAGTTCAGTTTGAGCAGATACTTTATACCAGGGGTCGGCAACCCGCGGCTCCGGAGCCGCATGCGGCTCTTTCACCCCTGTGCTGCGGCTCTTTCATCCCCTGCACGTAACTTGTAGCAGCGGTCCCGCTGTGAAAAAGGCCATATGAGAGGAATAAGAGCGCTGTTGCGCTGACTGTTTCAGGGGACTTTTATTCTGAAACTACGACGCGCATTAGTTCAGAAAGTTAAGCGGTTCAGTTCAGAGTGAATCATATATCACCCACCGCGGCAGATATCAGTTAACTATTATACATGAGCGCTGGAGAAAAGCCAATAACTTGGTTAACAACCTCGGAACGAGTGCCTATTGTGTGTTTTGTGCGTCTTATAAGAGTGAGTTCACAATTACCACTATGTTTGCTTATGTACATACTCATCTTTGTTATGACGCAGTTATTGAAGTGTTATAGCCCGATGCTAATTTAGCTGTGCTTCATTTTCTGTGTTTACATTTTGATCTTCTATGTTCAGATAAAGTAATAATAATTAATGAATATAATCGTGTTCATGTATGAGGGGAGAAGCCAATACTTTGTATATATATATATGTGTAATTCTGTTACTAGAATCTTGTTTTATCTGTTACAGGAAAACCACACACACACACACACACCACACTCCTTTGCACTCCCTTCCACCCAAGTCTCCATCAAGCCTCCATCCAAGCTCATCCATTTGAGCAAGGACATTACTGAGATCTTTGATCACATGTGGTTCTTGTGCTCCCATACCTCAATCTCCATCAGCATCACCGGACATTATTGAAGCTCATATTAATGTTTGGCTCCCCTCTTTCACCTGTTTAATCGAATAAATCACTTTGAGACAATTTCTTCCTTCTCTGCCGTGTTCTGACCGACACACCTGGCACATTGCTATACCCCAAATCAGCCCTTATAAGAAAGGAGTGTCGCACCCCCCACACCTCGCTCCGCGCCCCCCCATAGATTGTGGCTCCGGACATATTTGAAAAAACATTTTTTTGTTAAATATGGCTCTTTCAACATTAAAGGTTGCCGACCCCTGCTTTATACCATCATCACTGTCCGAGCTCATTCCTAAGCATCCAGCTCATATTCACAACCTAAAACCTATTCTCAAGTCAATACCCTCACTTTCAACATCTCCAAAATCAAGATTTTGATCACCGACAGCAATCTTCACCAGATCCACCAACAAGTGACATTAACATTTGATTGTGCTCAGTGATTTTCTCTGTAGTAAATCACTGAGCCATTTCAAGTTTTACTGATGATACTTCCTATTCATTTGTTTTCTGCCTGTGGTAATTATGAGTGAAACATGACTTCATTATTGTCTATTGTTGTTCCCACTTTGTGGATTGCACTTATTGAGTCATCAAAGAATCAATTATTGTTGTTTAGAAAAAAAATATAATTACAGTTACACATCTCAGGACAAAAAAAATTTTAAAAAAAAATTATTGGCAAAACAGTTTTTTTTTTCTTTTCCAGTGATATATAGTTTAGAACAAATTGATTAAGGAATACTAAGAAGGTTGACTAACTTTAAAAAATAAAAGAGGAGGGTGGTTACTGAAGTCCAGGGTCACTAAAGACACAAGGCACACGTGGGTGAATGAATTCATCAGATTAATGTTAATAGTTAAAAAATAAAAACACTTTACTTGTTTACCTGCACTTGTGTAGAACAGGTGGCCCTTTGTGGAAAGGACTGACATATTTGTGTTCAATGTAAGTTTGGTATTAACCTCACAAAGCCAAAGAGGATGTTTCATCAGCAGATCTGAGCTGTCAGAATCAATGTCTCAAACACAAGGGAACACATTACATTTTTAACAGTGGGACTAAAACAAATAAATATTTCATCACCTTTTTCTCTGTTGCCTTTTCTCCCTTTGTCATACACCAGAAGAAAATTGTGTCAGTTCACATTATAAATAAAAAAAACATATGTAACACTAAGAGCAATTAGGATTTTGGGTTGAACTGAAGCCGGAAGCAAGCTGTGAGCTGAAGATGTGCCAATGCCTGGTCTTTATAGGAACTACTTGTGTGAAAACAGAAAATAATGCATGCAAGTAAAATAAAAAAAAATTCTATACACACACACACACACACACACACACATTATATACATGCATACACACATTATATACATATATAGACCACTTATGTCAAAGACCAAAAGATTTGTCAGAAGATTAGTGGTTGCATGCTTTGTTTATAGCCTGCATTTAACTTTTTACTTATGCTGATTGTAATTCAGTCACCAAACCAGTCCTGAAGCAGATTCAAGTCTGGCCTGATGGGTCATCAGAGGCTGCTGCAACTTACAATAACACCACAGACCTCCAGGAGTACTCAGAGACTGTTACTTCTTACATCACCAAGTGCATTGAGGATGTAACAGTCACTAAGTCCATCACCATCTGGCCCAACCAAAAACCATGGCTGACAGGGAATGTCTACAGACTTCTGAAGACACGTAACGCTGCCTTCAGAGCTGGAGATGAGGTGGGCCTGAGGACAGCAAGGACCAACCTGTCACATGGCATCAGGAAGGCTAAGAGACAGTACTCCAGGAGGATAGCCCATCGTTTCAGCGACAGCAGAGACACAAGGAGCCTGTGGCAGGGGATTCAGACCCTCACGGACTACAAACCCCCTGCACGGACGTGTGACAGCTCCACACCCCTTCTAAATGAGCTGAACACTTTCTTCGCTCGCTTTGAAGCACACAACAGCACCACTGCACAGAAGTCACCACCTCCTCCCGATGACCAGATGTTGTCACTGCCCAGGGACAGCGTGAGAAGATCCCTCAGCAGGGTCAACGCACGCAAAGCTCCAGGTCCTGACAACATTCCTGGACGTGTATTGAGGGACTGTGCAGAGGAACTCACCGATGTCTTCACAGACATCTTCAACATCTCACTGAGTCAAGCTGTTGTCCCCACCTGCTTCAAAGCGACCACCATCATTCCAGTCCCAAAGAATTCATCTCCATCCGGCTTCAATGACTACCGCCCAGTCGCACTTACCCCCATCCTTATGAAGTGCTTTGAGCGGCTAGTCATGCACCACATTAAATCTGTCCTCCCCCCCTCCCTGGACCCCTACCAATTTGCATACCGGTCAAAACGCTCGACCGATGATGCCATCACCACTGCCATCCACTCAGCACTCACGCACCTGGACAATAAAGACACTTATGTCAGAATGCTGTTCATAGACTTTAGTTCAGCATTCAATACAATCATCCCCCAACAGCTCACTCACAAACTGTCTCAGCTGGGACTCAGCACTTCGCTGTGCAACTGGTTGCTGGACTTCCTGACAGGAAGACCTCAGGCAGTACGGGTCGGCAGCAACACTTCCAGCACCATCATCATGAACACTGGAACCCCTCAGGGTTGTGTGTTGAGCCCACTCCTCTTCACTCTGCTTACACACGACTGCACACCCACACACAACAGCAATTTAATAATCAAATTTGCGGACGACACGACTGTAGTTGGTCTCATTAGCAACGGCGATGAGACTAACTTCAGGAGTGAGGTGAGCCGCCTGGCCAGGTGGTGCGGCGACAACAATCTCTCTCTGAACGTGAAGAAGACGAAGGAGATTGTTGTTGACTTCAGAAGAAGGGACACCCAGCATGCTCCTCTGACTATCAACGGTGCGACCGTGGAAAGGGTGAGGAGTACCAAATTTCTGGGTGTTCATATCACGGAAGACCTCTCCTGGACCACCAACACCACAGCACTGATTAAGAAATCGCAGCAGCGACTATACTTCCTCCGTAAGCTGAGAAGAGCCGGAGCCTCAGCCCCCATCATGCGCACCTTCTACAGAGGCACCATTGAGAGCATTCTGACCAGCTTTATGTTGTCCTTGCATTTCTCTCCTATTACATTTGCACTGCCTTAATTTGTAATTTGCACTATTACTATTTACTATTGTTTGCACTATTTGCCATCGCCACTTTACCTCCATAACTCACTTTATCCATCTAGTTTAATTTTATTGTATTTATCTTCATCTTCTGTTGTTGTTGTTGTTGTTACTGTTACTGTTAAATTATTGTTGTTGTTAACTGTATTCGCCTTGGGTCTGAGAGTAACGGAATTTCAATTCTCTATATGTATGCACTGTATATATTGCAGAATTGACAATAAAGCTGACTTTGACTTGACTTTGACTATATTTTTTTTATATAAAAATCAATCAATAAAAGGATTACATAATGAAATATAATGGTTACCAAATTAAGTATTTACAAATTAAATAATCTATTAGCAAATAGTTCTTCACCAACAGACTATACAGCTTTGATATTTGACACTGTGTTTGTTGCATAACCTCTTTTATTTCTATTTTGGCTCCATAAGGCCAGCTGTCCTGATTCATACCTGTTAATTAATTTGGGTGTAAATAACAACATCCCCTAAATGCATTTTTTCCCTGTCCACTTTAATGTCAGAGAATCACAACTTGAAAAGCCACAACCTTTGCATTTTTGGAGACTGTTGCTAAAAAAATACTTTCATGATTGCAAATTATATTACTTTGGAGTATTTCAATACACTATGGATTTTAAATCCAATCACTTAATCTTAATATTGGACATAATTGCAAATGACTTGAAGGTAGTAATATTTCAGTTTGATTAAATTATAAAGCTTTAAATTAAAATTAATTTCTATTTTAAGTCAGCTGCATGGTTGAAGAGATGTAACTTATGCAGGCTATAGCTGATGATTACAATTCTACTTGAATGTTCCCCAACCATCCGTGTGTGTGTGTGTGTGTGTGTGTGTGTGTGTGTGTGTGTGTGTGTGTGTGTACAGGTATATGAGGTTTATAAAGGCACAAATACGTATTACAACAACATGGTCCTCAAAAACCAAATGACTTAAAAAATATATACTAAACAGTGTTTTTATGAAATTAAAAAAACTGCAGAAAGTTTTCTAATGGGTAGGTTTAATGCAGGGGGATTGAAGATACAGTTTGTATAAAACCATTATGCCTACAGAGAATCACCGTAAACCACATATTCAAGATGTGAAAATGGCAAACATTGTGACCCGATGCCAAATTTCCCACAAAGATAGTAATACCATCCATTTTTAACTTTTTTTTTTGTCCCCACGAGGAAAACGGCTTATAAATCACAATAAACATTTTGTTTTTTGATGGAAAATGTAAAAATGCTGTTTTCTGTGAGGGTTGTGTTTGTAGAGTAAACAAATCATGTCTATGGAAAGTCCCCATAAAACATGGAAACCCAACATCGTATATCAGCATAAAAATTGTTTCTTCCTCTCCAGCACTGGTCTAATGAAGGGACTACAAGCCTTATTTCTCTAATGCAGTTTGGCAGCTGTGAGACACATTAAAGTGTGCAGACAACTGGACACTGTAGAGTTTTTAAAAGTGAACGAAGGAGTTCTGAGTAAACAGAAAAGAGCGAAGGTTAATGATAAGAGTTTCTAAAGCAAATGAACTTTAGTTTGTGGAGTTGAGTAGTGGTTAAAGATCTGAGTTGACTCTAGTGATCCATGAACTGAAGAGTTCCTTAAATCCCACATCACCATCGTGCCCTTGAGCAAAGTGCTTAATTCTAGGTTTGCCCAAAGGGAAGCGTCTCCTGTAATAAGTGTAGCGTAAGCTGCTTTGGATGAAAAGTGTTTACCAAGTTACTTCTTTCATTTTGAACATTTTCACCATAAGCACCCTTGGATAGATAAAACTAAATATCATATCTAAACTTCTAATACCACTTAATCACAACAAAGCTGTGTGAGTGACATAGTTCGATTATATTCCTCTGGTCAAAATAAATCATCAATCCCTTGCCTGGCCATTTTGGAGGTCTGTGAAAGAAACAATCTTTGTGGAATATTTATTTTGGAATTAGACCTCTAAATATTGTCTTTATTACATCTATATAGTTGGAGAAAAACAGTATGTGAGAATGTGTCTGAATTCAGAATTCATAAAACAGTATGCGAATAATGACTTGCTGAGATTCTGAGATGCGCATACAATGGACTCTTTACTATCCCATGAGGCCATGCGAGAGTTGTGGTGAGTGGCAGTGATGTAACTGTGCTGACAAGTCACATGATATTGACAACATGGCGAATGCAACTACTATGTAGTTGTGGTACCAGGTCTGAGTTTAGTATGAATGCATGTTGTATAAACTATATAGAACATACTTTTTAAAACGACTTGAAAAAAACAAATGTACAGTAATACCTCGGTTTACTAGTTTAATTCGTTCCAAGAGCTCGTAACTCAAAATGCTCATACACCAAAACAATTTTCCCCATAAGAATGCACTAAAAATCACTCGATTCGTTCCACACGACCATAAATGGCCATTTTAAATATTTTTGGGGGTTTACCCTATTAATTGCAGTTAAAATTATAACCATTAAGATATCATATAAATACTAATTAATAATTGACAATTAAACTTGATTGTCAATCCTTGACAATTTACTGTAACGCACACTTTATCTTTGAGTGGCGTCGCTGCTGGCGTGAAGGAGACGAGAGGAGGGTTTTACTGCTTACAGGGAGAATCTCGTACCTTCTTTCATACTCATCTTGAGGTCATTGTCTATATGCTGTACTGCATGTATATATTTCACTACGTGAACAATAGCGATCACAATTAATGTTAACAACACGAGGTAAAACCACTGTAAATCACTTATAAAAGTATCACTGTGATGAATGATGCAACCAAACCGAGCGACGCTGAGAGAATGAACGAGTTAAGGGGTGATAAGCTTTGTGAGAGGCTGTCGTTAGGATATTTCCAGTAAAAATGCGTGCAAAGATGGTGAGCGTTAGGACTTTTCCACACAAAAAATGCGCGTGGACGAGGGAAAAATTCTCTCGCACTCCGAAACAATGCTCGTACACCGATTTGCTTGTATACAAAGTCACTCGTAAACTGAGGTATTACTGTAGTATGAACTATACGATTCGCGATTTTGGACTGTAGAACTGGACTGAACTAGAGTGATTAAAATGTGAACGGTTTTCAACACTTTCAGATTTGAGATCACTCTTTTGGGCCAAACTGAACAAAACCAACCTTCTTGTGGTCGGGTGTCGAGCTTCGATTACCTTGAAAGTACAAAATTGCTTTGAAACAAAGCATCTGCCAAAAATACAAAATGCAAATATCTCAAAGTGCACTGCTTGTGAACGTTCAGCAACTTGCAGAAGAATGTTTTAATTAACTATCTTCATATCTCGTACCACAGTTTGCGCTAAAAAAATACACAGAAGGAAGGAATCCCATAGATTGACTACAGAATCACACATTAAGGATTGAGGGGACATTTGAGCATATTTCTGAACACTCAACGGGAGTGTTGATACTAGTCAATCCTCTGAGGCCATAATCATATCCCATCCAGCTGAGCACATCTGGATCCGTCTCTATAAAATGAGGAGCCGGAAGTGATGTCTCTGATCACCCGGTGTGTGTGCTGCAGTGCCTGTAAATAGAGTAGTAAATGTAATTATGGTGTAGAGGGAGCGCAGGTGCCCGTGGTTTGGTGTGTGTGTGTGCGCTCACAGGTCTTGCCCATATGTCTTCACACAGATGTGTACTCCGTAGACACTCTAATATGACTGTTCCACAGAGACCTGTACTCCAGCTGGGAGAGGTGTTGGCAGGTTGTGTGTATGGATGCTTTCACCATCCTAGCTTACAAGCTGGTTGAATATTAATGCTGCAAAGTAGCTGCAGTAAACTTTGCTTATTTATTATCATATTCTTTTCCATGTCGTTTTGAGTTTTCAGTAGGAGCTTTGCCAGATGTGATGATGTTCTGGACTATGTATTCAGGTTTTAAAAACACAAATTTTGTACAGCAATGACTTTCAAAGGCCTCGCGAAATAATGTACCTAATGAGAATGATTCATGTATGCGTTTATTATTTTTTTAAATAGATCTTTGGTAAAACGACAAGATTTCTCTCTGGTAATATATGGTTGCAATATTTTGATAATGGAAGATTTAAAAACCGAACATTGAAGCTTATATTTATCGGTTCTTACATTTAGCAGACACTTTTATCCAAAGCGACTTACATTGCATTCAACGAACACATTGAATCAGTTCTTGCTTTTCCTGGGGTCAAACCCATGGCGTTGCAAGCACAAATGCTCTACTAATTGAGCTACAGGAAAGCTACAGTATCCATACAAAATAGGTTACTTGAGTCATTGTTGTCAGTTAGACTAAAGGTACACTGCTAAAGAACAGCACTCAAAAGTGAATGTTAAAATCTGTTAGCGCCAAACTAATGCAAGAACACACGTTATATACAACGGGATATAGCATGATTGCAAACTTCCACAAAGTACACTTCTGTCTGTAAGGTTGCTTCATTCCCAGTGGTACTGAAAGACACGACAGCACATAAGATCATCTGCACTGCTTGCCTTTCCATCCTCTATCTTTAGGGTTCTCCTTTTTCCGTAGGTGTTGTGAATCAACCTCAGGGAAACATCACGACCACTGTTGTGACATAAACAGGCATCCCAGCATGCTCAGCTAATGAGTATGCAGGCTCTGTCCGCTTCTCTCGGTCTCAGACACAAGTTCTTTGCAATCACTGTGGACAAAGTCCTGGGAGACTTGTGCTGGAAGTCTCAGCTGTACTGTCTGCACCTGCTGTAGAGGGTTTTTCCTCACACTGTACCTTCACGATGTGTGTGCGCAGAGAAAAGTGCTTCATGTGGTGGTAACATCTAAAAAAAAAACACATGTGTGTGTGTTGGAAGTAATACTACAATTACAAGTAACTTGAGTTACATAATCAGATTATGTTTTTTCAAGTAACAGGTAACGCATTGCTTTTAAATTGACAAAAAAAAATCTCTTTTCAAAATAGTAACGCAAGCTACTTTGTTTTCCCACGTATTACTGACGCGTCTCTGGTCCTTATGTTGAGAGAAATGTTGAGAGTCGTTGTGTGTGAACATGATTACTGTAGTTCTAGAGTAAATGCGAGTATTTAATAATCTCACTCACACAAAAACAGATTCAGTTTTTGTCAATTAATAAATAATTGAAATATAAAATCACTATTAAATGTTAAATAAAACATTTTCATGCATTTAATCTAACTTTATTGACAAATGCACTCGCTGCTGACTTCCCATCATTCAGTTCAACCATAAGCAAAAATGACTTGGTTTTTATTATTGAAGTGTTAAACTTTCTTCTCCTTTCTTCTTTCTGATCCAGAATAGCAGCAGCTGAAAGCTTTGTTTGTGCTCGACTGTAAATGTGCGAACCTACATTTCCTTCAGCCCAAGACTTTTTACTCCAATTTTGGTGGTCTTAAAATTTTACAAAGTTGAATAAAGAATTTATTAAAAAAAACAAGCCCAGCCCAGATAAGAGAAAAAGAAACATAACGCAATGCGATTAGTTACATTTTAAGAGAGTAATGCAATATTGTAATTAATTACTTTCAAAGTAATTCATTACAGTAATTCAGTTGTTTTCAACATTTATTAAAAAAATGTTTCTTAAGCGTGAAATCATCATATTCGAATAATTTGTGAAGGATCATGTGACACTGAAGACTGGAGTAATGATACTGAATATTCAGCTTTGCATCACAGGAATAAATTGCATTTTAAAATATATTAAAGAAGAAATGCTATTACTTTGAATTGTAATAATATTTCATAATATTACTGCTTTTACTGTATGTATCCCAACAAAGAAAATTAGCTTTAATTAAATTTAAATTGTCAATAAATTAATTGACAATAAATTTAAATGGTCAAGCATAAGAGACTTGTATCTGTATTCTTGTATCTCAAAAACATTTTACAGAAATTTTAAAGGGATAATTAATAAATTCTGTCATTACTTATTCACTCACGTTGTTCCAAACAACTTACTTTCTTTAGCAAAGAATGTTTTTTGAGCATACTATGAAAGCTAATGAGGTCCAACACACAAGCAAACGTCCTCTTAAACCACATACACCTGCACATTGTTTGTGTATGTGCACATTTCATGTTTTATGAGGATTTTCCATAGGCAAAATGATGTTTATACCGTGCAAAGTGTATATTCTATCTCCTAAACCAACCCATCACAGGAAACATCCTGCATTTTTACATTTAAACATTCAACATTTTGAGTGTATTCAGTGTATAAAGTGTATTCAGCACCTATTTGTTTCAACGTTCGGTTTTACTTTGAGTTCCATTTGGCTTTCTTTATAGCACTAATTTGCCAACATGGTTCCTTTAGGAATAGGTGTCAAACTCAAGGCCCGCGGGCCACATCCGGCCCGGCGTGTAATTATGTCCGGCCCGCGAGAGCATTTTATTAATGGCCCGCGAGATGTCCCGCGCTCCAGCTGACTCGCCGAACACTTCCTGTATTAAACAGGAAGTGGCTAATGATGCTTTGCGCTCGCGCTAGTACTGCGCGATTGTTATTGTCAATTATCCATAACTGTTCAGGCTCGGTACACAGTGCTTGTGCGCGAAATTCAGGTGTTGATCATCGGATGAGAAGAGAAAGAAACGTCTTCTTGCATGATTGACAGGTCAGACAGCATATCAGCGCCAGCTGTCAGAGTGATAGTAAAAGCGCCAGAAAGAAAATACAGCGCAACAAAAAAAAAAACATTACGTCCTTAGGGACGTAACAAATATATTGAAATATTATTAAGTGTAAAAAAAATTGTGATATAGTTTGTAAAATCTGCTATAACCCATGGGTTATATGCAGGAAAATACGGTATATGTTTACTGACATACTGCCGGTATACCCGTGTGTCTCATTTGCGGAGCTAATGTGGCAGTAATTAAATAATTTAATAAGACGGCACTATAAGACAAATGACATAAGAGCAAATTCAACTGAATGATTTGATTTGTTATTGCTGAAAAGCAAACATTTTATTTAGATTTCCAGGTTTTGTTATGCAGCATGTCCATATTTTGAATTTGTATAATTTTGACAGGATATATTTTTATGGAGAGCAAAATCTTTTATATATAAATCTTTTTAAGTTTTATATAAAATGACATAAGAGTAAAGGAAATTTGAATGTTTGTTCTTTTAACTTTTACTTTTACTTTACTTGTTTACTTTATTTCTAACTTGTATAATTTAGACAGGATATATTTTAATTTGTTTTAAAGTTTTTTTTTATTTTTATATATTTTTATATTTTTAAGTTATTTAAGGTATAAGTTGATTTATTCCAGAATAATATTTCTGTCTGTTTTTATTCACATCTAATTTAAAAAAAGGTAAGTTTTAAAAGTTTAGTTTTAGTGTTTTCAATAAATGTTTATCCTGTTCGGCCCGCGACCTAAATTTTTTTTGGGATTTTGGCCCCCTGTGCAATTGAGTTTGACACCCCTGCTTTAGGACATATCTTTGGTCATCCCTCATCCAAAACTGCACAGATTCTGTCTCTGAATTTCCTCAGCAAGCTGATGTTTTACATTTGGAGTGTTGTGTCCGGCCAACTATGACTTCCTCTTCATTGTGAATGCGGGCAGGAAGTCCTGATGCATGAAACTCTTGCTCCTGTAAGGATGAGTCTCAGAGCATCTGTTATGAGATTATAAATGAGGCAGCCAGAGTCACAAGGACAGGAGAAATATTGATGGACTTTTGATCAAACCAGTTATCACAAACACACAGGAGTCTGCGGTCCAAATGGAGAGAGAAACAAAAAAATGATGTGTAATGGCTATTATAATGATATCGAATCAAATAAACGTTTACTGTTAATCAGACATGGAAGGCAAGTTTGCATAAAACTGTCAAACACAAAGAAAGAAAGCCATAGCTGTCAACACAGATTGTGAATATTAAAATATATTTAATTTGTCTCAATTCAAATTACTACATTACACATTACCATTCAAAATTTCAGGGTCATTATGATTTTTTCATGACTTTTTAAAGAAGTCTCTTATGGGCGCCAAGGCTGCAGTTCTTTGTTAAAAATACAACAAAAAAATAAAAATAATAATATTATGAAATAAGCTGTCAACATAGAACTTTGAGATCAATATATTAATATTCAGAATCTAATTATTACATTACACTACCATTAAAAAGTTTGGGTTATTATTCTTTTAAAGGTCTCTTATCCTCTCCAAGGCTGCAGTTCTTTGTGTAAAAAAAAAAAAAGTAATATTATGAAATAATATTATGATTTAAAATAACCGTTTTCTATTTGAATATATTGTAAAATTGCATTTACTCCTCCAGTCTCCACTGCCACATGATAATAAATGTTGTAAACGGTTGTGCTGCTTAATGTTTCTGTGGAAACAGTGATGCATTTTTCAGAGAGATTTCTGATGCATAGAAAGCCAAAAATAATTATCTATTATTCATTTTGCCTCTGATATTCAATCCTTTTTTCATTTCCAGATCAAGTTCTAGAGTTAATGTTATCTGTGTGAAACCAAACATTTTCACAAAGTATTATGACACTAAAGTCTCATAAAATTTACGACACAAAGTATTATGACAATGACACAAAGTAAAAAAAATAATTAATGGACACTTTCATATTTTTACAAGCATCCAAAGAGAGTTTTGGGAGAGTTTTCAAAAGACAAAAACCTTAATCCTCAAACAATATATTTTTCAGTTTACAAATGACAAGTCATTTCACAACTGTAGCTGGTAATTTCCAAGCCAAACGCCTAATAAGTCACTAAAATAGTTAGACAGTGATTTTCCACAGCTGTCATTTTCATTTATTTAGCATCAGAGCCCTCTTCTCAGTCAAAATCATTTATTGGCTCTATATTCTCGCCGTGTCTTTAACGACAATGCATATTTTATCTGCTTCAAACGAGATATTCCTAAAACCCAGTAGACAGCTGCTGAAAAAAATAATAAATCATCAAGGGTAATCAGCCCTAGTTGAGCTGAAGAGATTATCCTCATAAACTGACCCTAGACCAGTTTTCACTACTCAAGTCAAAATGAATGATTTGGAAATCTGCAAAAAAACATAAAAACTAATCATAGATCGGAGGAAGGGAGCACTTTCACCACATTTCCCACCCGCAGAGTGAATTTTCTCCATCAAATCTAACTTTTTATGCCTTCTCTTTTTTCTGGTATTGATCAGAAAGGAGGCAGATGACAGCTAAAATAATGCTTTTTTGAGGCTTGAGCGAGTGTTTCAACAGAGATGAATTGCACCGTGTGTTATAAATGTCCTACAGACCGCCTGTTGGGTCCCACCCGAAACAATCTATTTGTAGAATGTCAGGAAAAAAATTGAGGGTATAAATCTTTGATTTGTAAGTAGCAAACTGGGAATAATCAGTGAAGGGAATCGGTTTTTAAAAGGGGGTGGCACAGGGGTGTTTTGGAGATTGTTTTGGTGCTTTTGAATTTCATCTTTTAACAACAACATTATGATTAGTCCTCGCCATACAGTTGATCTTGTGGAAGACTCGGGTATGAATCTGATCTGATAGAATTAATATTTAATGCAATCACAAGACAAGTCTATTCTGTGCCTTACTGTCACGTCTGTTTAGGTTTCGTTTCACATTCATGTTTATGTTTTTTTAAGTTAAATCAAGTTCTAGTTATGTCAAGCTATCGTGACATATCATTATTTACTTTCTTCATTTATACTTGTTACAGAATTCATGGCTAACATGAGAGCTAAATACTAAACTATGGGGAACACTTGACCAAAACTACCAATGAAAACATATAACTATTTAAGATGAACCAAATAAAGATAAGACTGCTAACAATATATAAGGTTGGCAAAAAAGGTGGGGGTTTTTTCTCAATTTTTTAAAATTAAAGTACACTATGTAACTTTGCTCTGTTCAAAATGTTACATTTTAACATGGGTCATCTTCTAAATCTTACACGTTTTTGTATCAAGACGCCGATATACTTACACCCGAGATCAAATAAAAACAAGTTCAAAATATGTGACCTACAGTAAACCGTTAGTGACTTTTAGATTACATTTTTCTTCCAGTAACAAATTAATTGCACAACAAAAATGACAGTGAGAAAAGAGAAGTTAAGAAAGCGACTGATCATAGCGACATTAATTTGTTTGCACCATCTGTAATTCAAGTCACTTATTTATACAGTAATACCTCGGTTTACGAGTGACTTTGTATACGAGCAAATCGGTGTACGAGCATTGTATTGGTGTGCGAGAAAAATATTCCCCCGCCCACTTGCATTTTTGTGTGGAAAAGTCCTAATAAGTCCTTCACTCTCTCAGCGTCGCTCGGTTTGGTTGCATCATTCATCAAGGGTGATACTTTTATAAGTGATTTACAGCGGTTTTACCTCGTGTTGTTAACATTAATTGTGACTGCTATTGTTCACGTAGTGAAATATATACATACAGTACAGAATATAGAAAGAAGGCACGAAATCCTCCAAGCAGTAACACCTCCCCCCTCCCCTCGTCTCCATCGCGCCAGCAGCGACGCTACTCAAAGTATTTGTAGAGTTTAATTGTCAATTATTAATTAGTATTTATATGAGATCTTAATGGTTACAATTTTAACTGTAATTAATAGGGTAAAACCAAAAACAATATTTAAAATGGGCATTTATGGTCATGTGGAACGAATCAAGTGATTTTTATTGCATTCCTATGGGGAAAATTTTTTGGTGTACGAGAATTTTGAGTTACGAGCTCTTGGAAGGAATTATCTCGTAAACCGAGGTTTTACTGTATAGCCCTTTCAAAAATAGATTGTTTAAAAGCAAGGAGCTTTAGAGTATTAAACATGAAAAAACAGTGTTAGGATTATGACTATCATTTCTACTAGAGCGCCTAACCAGTGCATTCATGTTTTTAAAATCGCAGACTTCTGACCTTGATGGACTGAACAGAAGAAATGAACCAGAGATTTCCATGTCAAAGAAGGTGGAGCCTTAGAGTAACACCTACCTGTTACACAACTGCTACGGACCAATGCTAGTTCAGAGGTGTTCACCAGTCAGAGCAAACTTTTCCAGAACACAAAACAAACTTTGTTTTGGTCCGATTTGTTTCAAAATGTTGTCATACAAGTGTGTTCTTCTAGCTCGCTTTATCCTGAATCACTACACTACGACTATAAGTGCTCATATTCAAGACTATTTTAGACCAGGCGAGATGACAAACTCTGCAGAGTTCCTGCGTGACTCATCATAGACATAAAGAGAAGTAACTCCGACAACAATGTTCTTCCTCAAGACACATGCAGTTTTATTTAACCGAGCGCCAAAAGCTACACTGTGTGCCTTTAACTCTTTTTTTTAAACGTATGGAAACTTATTTTCACCACAGAACAATAATAATTTAAAAAACATATTTAAAAAGAAGACTTTTTGTCTCACAATTCTGGTTGAAAAATAAAGTCAGAATTGAAAACAAATATAATTTGAAATCAAAATCAAATAAAAAATAAATGAAATCAAATATAACACTCACAATTTTGAGTTATAGAGTCCAAAGTGAAATTAACTTGAAATTCCAAGGAAATAAAGTCCTGTACGATATAAACTTGTAACTGTAAGAAAAAACTAAATCTATGATAAAAAGTCAAAATTGCCTTTTATATTATTATTCCACGGTGGAAACAAACTTTCATGGTAAGTGCTTTGGAGCCAATATATACAACAAATGGAATCTCTTTGCTTTTTACCAATTTTGCTGGTCCTTCAGTTCACAGAGCTACATTACATTTGCAACACATAACATCAGAATTAGCTTTTAAATGAGTGTTGGCGTCTTTGTTCCCTCTGTTTCTGTCTCCGCACAGTCAGCAGTCGCTGAGCGTTGACTCTAATATGTGATCGGCAGCAATTACACGTGTCTCCTCTGATGCACAGCTAATGGGACTGGATGAGACCCAGTCCAGCTCCTCTGCCTGATCGGAAATCAATTTCACTTTTACAGCCCACCATAAATTCAAATACAGCGAGCCAGGACTGCTGAGAAGATACTCAAGCATAATGTCATTGGCGAGAACCATGACATATTTCAGCACACCTCTGGAGCTGGCTATATTTATTATTCTAACGGAAAAATAAAGCATAAAACATAAACTGAGGAAAGAAGCTTTACAGCAGGGATGAGACCTATTATAAGAGCCAACCGGGAAAATAATCAGCTGAAAGCTCTTGTACAATGTCATTTCACTTTACAATGGCACATATCCTATCTATTTCTGTGATGGCAAATGCAGGCCTATAAAAAAAATGTCATATCGGTAGCAAGTCTGATTCGTCAGACATCAACAAATTTATGAGTAAATTGAACAAATCTGAATTTCTTGGCAAGTTCACGCTTTAAATTCATTGCAGATTAGTGGTAAGCATTTCTAAGCGAGTCTTACTGCAGGTTACATAAGACAGCGAGTAATTGAATCATTCATACAACCGATTCATTCAAAATATTGATTCATTCAGGAATCATTTTTTAATGATTAATTCAGGAATAATTCAAGCGAATGTTCCTTCATTTAGGAACGCCACTACCATGTGTTACTTGGAGATGCACATCTGCTGATTCTGCCCTGAAGTGGTTCGAAACTTTTTTTGCTGGTGAAGCACAAAGAGTAACTGGCAATATTGTGTCTAAAAAGTCAGTCAGTCAACTGATAATTGAACTGTAAAAGCAATATAGCGCCGTTGCTGTCATGTGCGCTGGTTTACCTTCAGACAAATCACAGAATAACAGCACTCTTGAGTGTGATCATGCTAAATAATTGATACATTCTGCATAAATATGCTATGAAGTCTTGGTCTATACATAAAAGCTAATGTATTGCGTTTCATTTTGTTCAAGCGGCAGCATGAAACGTTTACAGTAACTTGTGAAGAAAGTTATTTTATGGAGATAATTTGGACATGTATTATGCCAATTACTAACTTCAGGCACATTTAGAATATGTGAAGGCCAGCTATGGTAACCAATAGGGATGAGCGAGTACAGCATTATCTGTATCTTAACCATATGAATTATCTGTATCTGTACTCGGACTGGGTGGGGCCTAACATGAAAGTGGGAGTGTTGTCTTGAAATGGGCGGAGCTTTAACGGTATATTATTCTCAATCATGCAATCGATATGGGTTGATTAGAAATTGTTATATTTACTGCTGATTAACCATTTACATGACTGCATCAGAATTGAGCTTCAGATGAATGGTTTTGATCACAATAAAAAACGAACTATACAGAACAGGTTTTGCAACAATGAATACAACACATGCGGTTGCAATTATGAAAAAAAAAAAAAATTTTACTCATATATTTTTGCGTGAAGTCAAAAAACTGGTTGGAGCCAGGTTAAAAAAAAAGAAAATCTCCCACAGGCAGAGACGCAACGCTAGTCGCATTCTACCAAGCACCACATCTGAACAAACCCCACGTTTACCAGAACTCTACTGTTTAAGTACTAAAAACAAACCAAAATAAAACAAACCAAAATAAAAAACAAACCTGAAGCTGAAGAAACCCTAAACGTTAACGGAAAAGACCCGCAAAACTGAGTGACTGAGTTAGAGACAGAGAGAGAAAGAGAGCTGTTCTCTTCTCAGTGTTCTGTGAGCAGAGCGGGACACAGCAAATCTGTATGTGTAGGGGAGGGGCGCTGTGACTAGCCTATCACAGAACGCAAACACAGTCAGCGACCCAATGAGGATTTTTATTCAATCCGAGCACAGATATTGACTCGTATTACTCGTATGACACTCATACTCTGCAAAAGTGCTTTATCCGTACCGGATACTCGTTTCACCCGAATATCCGGCTCAACTCTAGTAACCAATACTTGGAACTTGTCTTTTGCATTTAACCCATCCAAGTTATTGCACACACATTAGTAGTGAACACACACACACTGCAATCTGTGACACACACCTGAAGCAGCAGGCAGCCATTTTTGGTGTGGCACTAGGGGAGCAATTGGGATGCCTTGCTCAAGTGAATCTCAGTCATTTCCTGCCAGTACTGAGATACTACTTATAGGGAACAAGGATAAAAACAAATTCACATTGAGGACTGAGGATTTCTGGAGGAGTTCATATGAAACTTATTCATTACTGCCATGCATCACCATACGCTGTATAAACGCAGATAACCTAACAGCATGTGGCTGGGGACAAAGTTTAACTGGAAATTCATGTTAAGGAAGCCTCAACAAGTAGTTCATTAAAAAAGAAAAAAGTTGAAATAAGCACTCACAAGGGCATTAGAACTCATGGCTTTGAACATAAAACCTGAATTAATTATGAGACACAGCCTTTTCCTCCGCTGGATCTATACAATGTGCTTATCTGAAATGGAGAATTCTTTCAATTTTTCAGAGAATTTTCTCCACACTGCAACACTAGATTGGGGACCAGCCTTGTGATAAATGCCACATTTAATGCCTAGGGGAAAATGATGGGCAGTGATAATTTCACTCCTGTAATGTTTGACCTGCTTGCAGAGCTTCATGGTGGAGTGATGGATGTTTTCTGCATCCATCAGCCTGGTTATAGTGGTCGTAATGAGGAACGGTTGAAATACTACAGAGACGCCAGGGTTCACAGGCTCAGCTTCCCAAGACTTCCTTAGCGTAGCTTCTTATGACTTTACAAAACACAAGAGATATGCAGCAAAATGCAGAACTAACAAAGTGGTGAATTGCCAGAGAGGTGAACAAGCAGTTTTGTCTTGGGGGTTTGTCGGTGGGTGTAGCTAATTACACTAATAAATGACAAGCTTTATTCTTCATAGGCATCTGGCCAGCCGGCTCGTTAAGGAGAGATAATAAATGGGCCAGCAGTTCCTTTAGCAAGAAAAGCATCTTTAGTCAATTATTATTCCTCAATAGAGATTTTGGACTTAAAGTTATGAGCTCTCTGTATTTTTTCACCGTTTACGTTACAGAATCATCCTCTATTGTGTAATTAAGCAGCTATTGTTCTGTTGGTGATATGACCAAAAAAAAAAAAATTGAAGCTCTTGAGAGTGAATCAGATTGTTTGTGAACATTTTGAGAAAATGTCTTGGTCACTAACAAGATCTTCTTGTCTGATGCCCGACAGGACAATGGTAATACAATTATGATTTATTGAGACAGGCTATACTCTTTTTTTTGGTGAATTCTGTCCTTCAAACTGCAATTGACGGACATACATTTTGCGTTGAGTTTGGCATTGCTACACTAACTTTTAAAGGTTTGGGGCCAGACTCGATGGGATGATTAAATTGATCAAAACTGTCAGAAGAGAACTTTTATAGTGTTTTATATTTCAAATAAATGCTATTCTTTTGAAGTTTTTTACTTGTAAATGTTAAATATGGAAGCCGATTTCCACCGCACAATAAAAAAAAACTCCCTATAAGTTCTAATACTATTCAAACAACATTATTTGTGCATCTATAACCACGACATTGGCCAGATGTTTTATCGGAAGTTGAGGTTTAACGAAACCTGCCATCTCAGCTACTTGGATTGTTTTTTCTGTGCTAAAGCTTGCTTAAAATGTATTCAAGAGTGCATTTGCTCAGAGCATGATGCTAATAAGACAAGAATTTCATCATTAGTAAAACCACGTTTATAATACTCCTTAATGTGTTCACACTTCGTCATGTGCTGTCGTGTCAGATCAAAGGACTTGTAACACATAATTTCAACTTTGTCTCATAATTATGACATAAGCATGTCATCATTTCGACTTTATGCTTTTCTTCTTCTCATGTGACGGAAATGGGCTTCCATAGTTAAAATATTAAGCAGCACAACAGTTTTAAACATTGGTTATAATAAATGTTTCTTGAGCAGCAAATCAATGATTTCAGAAGGATCACGAGACACTGAATTTGTGATTATTTGCATCACAGCTATGAATTACATTTTAAAAGATATTCCAAAACAGCTACTTTAGATTGTAATAATATCACACAATATATTTTTATTTGCAGTTTTAGAGAGCATAAGGGAACACCACACACTTCTGAACAGCAGTGTATATCGAAAAATGTCATTTAAGTGGTTTATTGAATATAATTATCTGAGCACAGAATGTGAATGAGATATATAATGTGTAAAGCACATATCTCAGTAATTAGTCATCATCACGCACAAATCTAGATTTATAATAATTCTGAGCAGTTGAATTAACCTGTAAATCAAAAAGATAACAAAGTATTTTTAATACTAAATGTGTGTTTCTAAATGCTAACATTAAAGTTTTGAGCATCACAATCTGACATTTGCAACAGAGGTCCTACAGTTTTACCAGATTACACGGCTGTCTGGATATATATATTAAACATTTATGCATCTGTCAACACAAACACTGCACTTAGCTTACTTAGCCTTTGTTGCTGGGGCGGCTAAAATTTGTGCTAGTGCTGGAAAACCGAGAGGTCTCGCTCTCTCTCTCTCGTTCTTTTTCCTCTCTCCCTTTCTTTTTGCTGATGTGAAACAGGTCTTTCTGGCATTCCTCCTACAACATTAATTAATACTCCTGCTTGTGATGGATCGCTCCCGCTTTAGCCCATTCATCACTTCCTGTATGAGGCTACGACTCAAAGCTAGCTCGCTCCAGCTCTGTTACTCCTCTCCGATCTGACAAACGCTTTCATATGTTGTGTGATATTGCGTTAAGACCACAAATAAAGAGAGAGAGAGAGTGCTACTCCTTAGTTCCTTGAATCAAGCCTGTTAGTTAGCACTATACAGATTAATCTTGAGCATTAGCGTACATTTATCATGGCATGTCGAGACCTTGAAGGATTTTGAAATGCCATAAATCAGCACTGTTTTTTTTTTCACTCTGCTTCTACATTACAGACATTGAGAATATAATTCAAAAGAGTTGTAAAAGGTACAAATATACTAGCAACACACACACACACACTAAAAAAAACCTGTCAAGAGTCTGTCCATCTCCCGGGCTTTTTGTATGTGGCTCTTTAAACTCAACAACGATGCCTTTAACCTTCAGCAAAATGAAGCTCGGCACTTTAATTACAGGCCAGGAAAGGCTCTGCTAATGATTAGCTGTTAGCACTGACACCCTAATATAGATCTTCCTCTCCTCTGAGACAAGGAAGGTGATGCATCGGCCTGCTTGTTTCGTAGAGACCCGCACCTGCCAAGCAAAAACAGACCTAACGTAAATTAATATGCAGAGATGGCAGTCACTGCAGGCTCTAGTCTGGATAACAGGGGTGTGTCACTGATGTGCTTCAACATGATGAAATGTTTTATTGAGACGTGGGATGATTTAGGGGCCATCGGGGCCTGCAGAGCGGTAATGTTACAGTTTAGGAGAGGAAAATGATACAAGGATTTTGACGCAAGGAGAAAGTCGTGGATTTCATTGTTTAAAGGGATGGCCCAAACTCAACCTCACAGGAAAATTTTACTATTGAGGTTGCGATTTCATATTAATTGTTGTGATGTGAAATAAGCAAGCCTCCATACCCTTAAACCTGACCTTCATGTGCTAAATGAGCTAACAAGCTAATAAAAATACATATTGTACTCTTTAGCAAGTACAAAGATTCATACGAATTAGCCACCAATTTGTCAAAATGTAAAATTGTGATGTGAAATAAGCAAGCCTCCATACCCTTAAACCTGACCTTCATGTGCTAAATGAGCTAACAAGCTAATAAAAATACATATTGTACTCTTTAGCAAGTACAAAGATTCATACGAATTAGCCACCAATTTGTCAAAATGTAAAATTGCCATGACATTCTGTCAGATGGCCTTTATGACAGTGTCAGATACATCTAAAACTAAAACCGTAACAACTACCAATTTGTTCTATTTTCTGACCACACTATACATATAAATATATGTGTGTGTGTGTGTGTGTGTGTGTGTGTGTGTGTGTGTGTGTGTGTGTGAATTTATTTAAAGGAAAATAAACAGAGGGTGAACCAAAAACTGTTAACCCAACTTGTGAATAACATTTTGAAACATGGTGCTTGATTGGCTTTTTTTACCCACAACGTCTTTAACTTCACACTTCTATCAAAATAGGGCTTCTCATTAACTCACTCTCTCCAATCAACCTTCAGTTTGTTTACATGAGGTACACATTTGCTTTAGCATAACCTAACATATCAATGTATATTTGAATCCTTAGGGGAAAAAAATACAGCATGTAATTCAACTTTAGTTCCAACTAGTTATGTAATGAATCAGTATATCGTTCAGAAACAGAAAAAAACAGCTTTATGTAGGCCCACAACATTTACATTTATGCATGTGGTAAACGCTTTTATCCTAAGCGATTTACATTGCATTTAAGAAACACATTGACATTCAAATCAGTTCTTGCATTGGGTCATGGGTTCGATTCCCACACACACACACACACACACACACACACACACACAGCCGCTTCGCTCTATAAAAGCACAATGAAAATAAATAAAGTGTACCTGAGTGAGTGAACTTGGCATCAGTTACCGTCAGATCCTTCCTGTTAAACTCTTGATGCTCTATCTATGTAAGTGATGAACTTCATTAAAGTTTCTCACTGGTGACAACAATAGTCCAATAGTTTTCTGCTGTGGCGACCAAGAGTTAACTAAGTTCTTCCGAATCGCGTCGTGTTGACTTCACAACAAAAAAAACAATGCTGTTTAACACTAAAACACGCAGTCTGGAGCGCTTTCTGTTTTCATGCCTACAGCACGTGCACCTCTTTCTGCTTCTGTCTTGATTGACATGAGCACTGGCCAATCACAAGTGCTGTAACTGACATGAGGCGGGATTAAGCTGCTATTTTTTTTTTTTTTACCAATAACGTTAAACCAAATCCAATTTGGAATGAACAGGCGCGCTTGTGTCTAACAATGATGTTCCTTAGTCACAAAGCAACACTCCCCCTTTTCAAAGAAATAAATGAATTCATTATATAAGTAAATATAAAGAATACTCATGTTGAAATTAACCCAGGGTTACAGATAAATTATATTTCTACAGAAGCTTTTTAAACATCCAAAATAAAACAATTAAGTATTGCTTGCACTAACAAATACAATATATGTATCTTTCCTAGAATGTGTTTTATTTTTCATTATTTATTAACGTGATTTTGTGTTATTTACAAGCTCACTCTGTTTTGCGTCAGTCTTGTTACATTCTACTTTACTCCTTAGACAGACCAACTCTATGAAAGACATTGTGCAACCCGCTAGGGAAAAAAAAAGATGAATTCAGCAGGTGTCTGAAGTGGAGGACAGATTGTTAACTCAGGTCACTTACTCTTTCTCTTATCTCAAATGTCTCCTGCCCCTAGTCCCCCTCTCTAGTTCACACGTTACATGAAGTCGCGAGGCATCTTGATCTGGACCGTCGTCTCATAAAGTGAGTCTGGCGGTCCACAGTCTCATTAAACCTGATGGCACCTGCATGTCTAACTAGATATCTTACAAAGGTGTGACACATGCTAAATGGGCAATCTGAACAGTACAGTATGTTAGTCATAATTCCAACTCTGTGGCTGTTTCACAATTGTAATATATATATATATATATATATATATATATATATATATATATATAACCTTGGATTCTAATGCAAACTAAATACTCTAAATAGGAGTATTTACACTTTAAATAGGAGTATTTATTTTCTACACCTTTGCAGCATTTTTGTTTTTAATTCAAAGTAAACTAAGTCAAGTTTCTTACATTCTTGTATACTGTTATACAGTGGAACCCACTTATCTCGAGCTCAGTTAACTAAGTCACCAACCCTATTATGCAGACGTTTTTGAAGTGGAACCCCCTCTTAGCATTTTCTTATCGGTTATGTCAATTATTTTATGTCGCCGAACCCTAATATCTTGAGCACAAAAGAGGGACAAATTCGCCACTTAACATCAGTTAATTTGATCCCCGATCCTAATGATAGTACCGAGTTCACTGCACATGCGCTGAGTTCGCGTTGCAAGTACATCACGGTCCATATGGTCGTTCACTCCAATGGCGCTTCACTCATTCTTGCGGCGCAGTGCCGTGCAGCTGCAGAAGAACTCGCCTTACAGATGCTATCTTTGAAGAAGCGGCATAGGAGTTCGCCTTCACTGACCAGGAATTCCCAGATTACATTGACATTGACAAAGACGTTGTTACTGATAGAAGCTTAGAAGCATTTGTTTTCAAACTGACCGTTAAAGGCAAAAATCAACAAAGCATTTTAGACTTTGTATAGAAACCATAGTAACCACGTGTGCAATACTATTCAGAACTGTGTCCGAGCGAAATTACTGTTATGAGCTAATGTGTTTGTGTTTATTGTGACTGTGTTTAAGCTGTGAGCGAAATTGTGTTTGCAATGTTGGAGAATATAATTAAAGATGGAAGGTGTTTTTATTGTATACTGGTAAATCTCTGCTGTTAGTTGGTGCACATATGCCTTTTGTTGTTAGCAAACATATAGAGTGTATGTACATTTTTATAGCATGCCGATCGCTTCATCAAACAAATTGCCATATTGGCTTTTAGTTTTCTCGATCATTGGTTATCTCAACGCTTTTTTTGCAACCCCCGAGGTCGTCGACATATCCGGGTTCCACTGTATTTTGTTTTAAATAACCATTTTGGTCCTCTTTCTGCGCTATTAAACAACATATTTCCCTGTACCTGTACCAAAATGCAAACCTATAGTAACTACTCTGAGATTTGGTAAGCTGTAGAGAGAGAGAGGTCTGCTGTTTACAGTGCTTGTCGAAAATTAAACACTCAATATCTGAATTCAGAAATAATCTGAATTTCAGCCTCGGAAGCTTCCTCATACTTCTTGCTTGGTGGTATGAACACTAACCGTTGGTTTTACCGCACTGATTCGAGTGCGAATTCTCATTATATTGAAGTGCATACAAAGTGCATTCGCAACACGGAAAACAGCATCTTCTCAGCATGCCGTCAACACATACCAATCTCTTACAGGCCTCTGCAATTACAGTGTTTGAGGGCAGGGCAAAGTACCGGTAGATGTTCCCCGTCAGCCAAGGAAGACCTAGGCTGGCATTATGCAAATGTGTTAGGATGTTACATAGGTAGTAACAGGAAGTGAGACTGGAATTGTTGACAACTCGTTTCTGGAGACAATAACTCTCGTGCATTTTGATTTCTTAAACTTTGCAGACCTTTTACATTCACAAACACATTACACTGCATACAAGGTATTATTTGAAAAAGCATCTTCCCTTTCATTTGTCTTAGCTAATTGCTAATTGTAAGTAGCTAATCTGTTACAGAAATTCTGTGTAACAAATTTTCTTGTCAACAAGTGTTGCCTGATTTTTGCTGTGCTATAAACAATATGTTTGGCTAAATAAAATAATATGAGCTGAAGCAAGCGAGTCCCATCTGGTGTGTGCAGTGCACTGCTGTTCTTCACGGAGGGTTTAAAGCGGCATGCTAACGCTGCTCAAAGACAGACTCTCTCCTAGGCTTCAAACTGGAGAACAGTCGTTGAAAGAAAAAAGGCTTGTCCGCGTACAGCTCATTTTTTCACCATCATCATCATCATCATCGTTTGTAGCTTTCATATTGCTGCTGCGCCTTTGGAGACCTTCCATGCTTTTGGATTGATTTCTCTTTGAGACAGATAATTGCTCTCTCCGTTTTGGCAAAGGAAATGTGTAAATAGCTTTGCAAGTCCCACCCCTGAGACGATGTGTCTTTGCATGCCTTCCATCTGCCAGAGCTCAGGGGTAACAGCTAACAACATTTAAAACATTACAAGCTATTATGCAACCTCGCTCCCCTGAACTAACATCTATCGTCTATAAAAAATAAATAAATAACTTGAACTGCAGTACGGAGTTGAGATTCACGGTGGGTGCTGAATTACAGTTATGGCATAAATACCAAACACTTAATCACTGGTTTTAATGAGAACATCGCTCTTAATGAGGACTTGCTTTTATCATTAATTGTTTGCTGTGAACACTGGGGTGTAGGTTTGTGAGGAAATGGGCAGTTGCTTCAGGCGGTATAGCTCTCTAAATGAGTTCTGATGATGCCTCTGTTACATTTCTCTGTGTGTGTTATTTGTGTGTGCATGTATGTGTCTCTTGACTGTTGAAAGATGATATCAACATTGCATAATGCATATTTTGTCAGGAATATCTGGATAACTAACTACATGATAGACATCATTCATATACCAGTAGGTGTCTTGAGAAATCACATCTGTATTTTTTGACAACCGCTGGATAAAAAAGAAAAAAGAACTGATCACCAAATACGATGATCATGTTGCAAATGATCCCTGCACTAAATTATAAAAATATACAATTATTATAAATAAATGTAAAATATTGTATGGAAAATATTTAGTTTCTGAAGTTGCATCTTTTACACTTTAACCTTTTTTATAATGGCATTCAAAAGTTTGGGGTCAGTAAGAGTTTAAACTTTTTATTTTTTGAAAGTTATTTAATTCTGTGAAAGTAAAGACTTTTACATTCTAACAAAGATTTCAAATTGTGGCAAACAGGGAAGGTCCGAGAACCATGGGAAAGAGCAAGGGTGGTGCGCACCACACTAGTTTCGAGTCTCACAGAGGAGCTGTGGAAACAAAAAGGGAGGACTGATGACAGTGAAGGACAAAAGAGGACCAGGCCTGGACTTTACGTTGTTTTGTTATAGTTTATGCGGCAATCGTCCATGAGGGGCTGCAACTTTACTTAGTTTTGTTGATCATGTTTATTCTGTGATTAAAGTTACGTTTGCTGTTCGCCTTTTCTCGCCTTCTTCTTTCCTGAGCCTTTAACATTAGTACTTTGCTTGTGAAACCCAGAAGGAAGGAGGAAGGTCAAAGAGCCCAGTCAAAGAGCCTTCGGCGCTGTGGGGAATTTGCTGTGCCATCGTGCATGAATTGAGCAGAGTCTGCTGCCATGGACGCTTGCCGGAGGGAACAGATAGGCTCACCGCCGGAGTGTGGCGGGACGGCTGCCTTTATGAGGGTCGGCAGACAAGTCGCCGATTGCCAATGTCAGGGCCACTGTCCAGCCACCAGACTGGGGAGGAGCAGGTGCTGCTGGAACGGGGCCTCGCTGGCGTACATTGAGGAAGAGCTGTCGTCAGCCATCAGGGGATGGGGGAGTTTGGGGCCATCCACCGAGGGTCATCTAGAGCCACTGCTAGGCACCGCGGAAGAGTTCTCCTAGCTGGTAGAGGTCCGGGTTCTGATTCTGGGAACCAGATTCAGAATTTATTCTTTCTCCTCACCCTTCTGTCTCCTTTTTCTTACCTTTTCTGTCCTTACCCCCAGGTGCTACAGCCTGCAAAAGGTGATGGGGGTATGTGGGAAGCAAAACGAGGCTACTATGCAATCCCCGTCAGGTTTGCCATTTGCTGATGTAATCAAGTCACCCACAGGCTTTTATCAGGAACACCATCAAACGCTGCTGGATCTGCAAACATTAGTTCTGAACCCTCATCCAGGCACAGCCGGAGGATCGCAAGCTGTTCTGGAGCAGGATGAACCGGCAGGTTAAGTCAATGAAGATGCCAACCAACCCCACTTATGTGCCTCCAAAAAAGATGATCCAGAGGACTTTGTGCATCTATATGAGAAGACCGCCGCATAAACTAAAACAAAACCCCAACATAAAGTCCAAGGCCTGGTCCTATCTTGCCTTTCATAGTTGTCACTTCTCCTTTTATCTTTCTGGAGTTTCTCCATGGGATTCGAGACTGGTGTCTCATTAACACTCATGCCATCGATCTCGCTCCATTGCCATGGCTCTTGGTCCTGCATGCTTGCCACACAAATAAATGCAGTTTTTTGTTTTGTTTTGACTTTTTATTGATTAAAGAATCGTGAAAATGTGTATGACGGTTTACACGAAAATATTAAGCAACTGTTTTCAACATTGTTGATAAGAGTTTTTACTTAAGCAACAAAATCAGAGTATTATAATTATTTTATAGATTATAAAACGACATTCTGTACTTTATTGAAAGCAGTTGAAATAATTCACAATATTACTGTTTTTACGGTTATTTTCAATCAAATAAATAAAGCTTTGAAGAACTTAAGAGATTCATATTTTCTGACCAGTCTATAGAAAGTGTAATTAAACAAAAATAATATCCATTTTTATTATTATTTCGGATTGAGCATACCAGTTTTATTATTATTTATATTTTTCTTTTACACAGTTTTTCTCTGAACTTTTCTGTGGAGCCCCTGGTGATCCTGGAGCCTAGTATTTTTTGGAGTTACACACTCCTTTCACTAATGAGCATCCATGAAACAAGTATAGTTCCCAGGCAGGTGGTTGAACCGTCCCGCCAAGATGGTTTTGAACTGATCTGCCAGCTGGTCTCCAAGCCTGACTAGCTGTTAAACCCATCTAAAATCGTCAAACAGAGCATTGGCAAGTTTAAGTTTTTCAGCTTTTAGGACTTTGTAGAGCTGAGCTGATGTAAGACTTGGCCGACATACCTGGAAATCTTGCCAGTCAGGACTGATTGCTTGGTGGTGCTTAGATCTAGAATAACTAATAACCAAATGGATGAAGTGACAGTAAGGATTTCACACACACACAAAACTGACCCTGATGTCATTCCAAACCTGCGAAATCATAAGATATAGAGAGAAATGTCTCTGTTTTTTTGTTTTCGTATCACCAAAACTGTTTGGATATTGACACTCTTAAAATATAGATATTTTTGTGTTCCACAGGAAACAGAAAGTGATGTGAAAATTGGTGAATGATGACAGAAATATAATTTACTGGATGGAATTACTGGAAGCATTCAGATTTATTTTCAGTGTTCCTGCATGGTTTCTTATAAATGCTTTAATCATATATTAGTAACTGTTTTTTTATGTTTAGCAATAACTACACTGCAGCAGCATAGCATATGTGATTGTGATATTTCATGCTGTTATGGGGGCTGATTCTCTGCTTTCTTTCCCAAAAGAAGAAGAGTTTCTTACAGGAAAAATACTAAAAATAAGAGTTGTTAAACCATTTCATTTGTTAGTCCAAGCATTCTGTTCACACAACAGCATTTATGCAGTGCCATCTACTGCACGACTCAATGTACTGCAAACCCAAAACAAAAGGAAAACACATCTGGAACAAATCCCCCTACTTTGCAGTGTAACTCCACCAAGATCTGACTGTTAGATACATTAATCTAATCAACATTTTTCTACTGTTTTCCCCCCCACTGACATTTCTACTCAATACATGTTCCTTGTCTTACAATAAATCACTGATTTAAAGAAATTATTTCCATAGTCTGATGGAATAACAATGCAATAAATGTTAAAAAATTGTTATTTCTATCTTTTGCTGTAGAGTGCCAGTAGGCAATATCAGTTAAAATTTCCAAGCATGAATTTTGCCATTAAATGTAATAATCCAGTGAGATTTTGTCTGTGAGTCTGACACAGCCGGTGCTTCACACAGAGATCTGATCTCACCGTCATCGAGTCTGTCTGGGATTACATGAAAAAAAAAATTAAAAAACAGAGACCGACTAAATCCAGAAGAACTGAGGCAACGTCTCCAAGACATTTAAAAAAGCTGCAGTAGTGTGAAAAGTTTTAGTTACTTGAGTAAAACTACTGTAAAGTGATAGATTTTATTTATTAAATCAATATTTAGTGTGACCTCCCTTTGTCTTTAAAACAGCTGTTGTCTTCAGTACACACTTTTCAGGTAACTTTGAATGCAGGTTTCTTTAAGCGTCTTGGAAACACTGCCAGAGACACTGGGGTGAAAATACTAATGTTCCAAAGACTTTTGCACAGTACTATATATATATATATATATATACAGGTTTTATATACATATATATACATTTTCCACTTTTTGTGCAATTGAACCGTACCATGGATGTTAAAGGTTCTTCATGGAACCTTCAAAGGCAATTTTTAAGAATGTATAAGAGTACATATTATATTCCATCTATGAGGAACATGTCTGTTTCAGTGTTACACATCTTGGCAGTGAAATATTTCACTTCCCATTCTTCTTCAGAATTCCTCAGGCTACATCAGTTTGGATGGGGATTGATCGTGAACTGCAATCTTTAAATCGTTCCAGCGATGCTCAAGAAGACCGATGTCTGAATTCTGGCAGGGCCACTCGAAACGATTAACCTTTTTTGCTTTGAAGTCACTCCTTTGTAGCTTTTACTGTATGTTTCAGGTGCTGTGAGAAGATGAAGTGTCTTTAAAGTGCCAGCTTTCTTGCTGATTGCAGCACTTTATCCTATGAGATATTTCTGGAGTTAGCTCCATCCATTTTTCCCTCTACCTTTATGAATTTTCCACGGAAAAGCATCCCCCCAAAAAGACTGATGCTTCCGCCTCCATACTTCACTGTTAGGAGGATGAAATTCTCAGGGTGATGTGCAGCATTGGGTTTGCACTAAACATAGCACTTACCACTCAGGCCAAGAAAGTTCAATTTTAGAATCATAGAATCTTTCTCAGTCTCTCATATGCCTTAAGGCGACACCCAGATGAGATTTGAGAGGATTTTTCCCCCCCGACAAGCACTCGCTTCTCGCCATCCTTCCACACATAACAGCTTTATGAACTGTGTACTGTTGTTGTAAATACAGAGGGGAGAATATACCAGGAATAAAGGCTTGTTTTGGAACATGCTGTCTATGTTGTTTTAGCGCCCAATTCACGAAAGAAATTATGCAAATGAGATAATAGCACAAACACACCCCAAAAATCTGTGCTGAACTCAATTTGCTATTTGCAGAATGCAAATCCATAATACGGCATCACTACACATTTCTGTTTTGAATCAAATTCTGTTTATCTCCAGCTTTCTTTGGGTGGTAATAGTGCATTTTTGTAAATGTTCTTTAAGCTTATTTTGCAAAGCGTGATTGAAATGAAAAATATTACTGTATCAGTCCAGCACATTTTGTACCTGCTTAAACTGAATATCTAATTTTAGTAAATAAGTCGCAGGGGTGTTGAAATTCTCTCTGTATTTGTTCTGGTTTTGTCTTATCAGAATGCTAGTCTTTGAGAGTTTATTGGTACCTCTTCTTACATATGATCTCTTTAAAAGAGCCCTTATCATATTCACTGTCATCTTTCTTTTTAGGTTAGATCTAATGTGCTTCCTTTGCAAATGTTTTCGCCACTCATTGTTTTCATATTCTGGACTTGAACCATGCATCACATCTTTTAAAGACCAGTGATGGATGTTTATCACCAACAATAACCTCATTAAATTGAATTGAATTAAATTATGAATATGAATAACAATGGCAGAGGGGCAAATGTCTTTGTAGCCCTAATGTTAGGTTTTTGAGAATTAATATTAATAAAGCTAATGCAATATTTCTTATTGTACTGTCCAATTAACCAGTGTAATAAAACAATAGAGATAATTATATTCAAGAGGCTCACAACGCTTGTAATTATTGTTTTATTTACATATTCTTTTGTATGAATGACTTTACTGTCACATTTGATCAATCTAATTCGTCAGTGATAGGGAAAAGTATTAATTTCCTTTAGCTCAACCAGTAGAGCATTGGTGTTTACAACGCCAAGGTTGTGGGTTTGGTCCCAGGAAAAGCAAGAACTGATTGGAATGGCAATGTATTTCTTGAATGTAAGTCGCTTTGGATAAAAGAGTCGGCCAAATGCATACATGTAAATGTAAAATTTATTAAATAAATAAATAAATACTTTCGTACCCAAGTGTAGTGTACATCAAAGTTTGATATATATATATTACGATGGGGTGGAACGTGTGCAATGCGGCGAACACGACGAAGATCAAAATCAATTTATTCATAAACGCAAACGAAAACATTTTAAATAACAAATCAAAACTTAATTTAGAGAAATGAAGAGAACCAGGAGACAGGAACAAGGAGATGGCATCCACACACTGGAAATACACGACAAGCTAGAGTCACAATGACAACATTACAAAGTCAACAACCGACAAAGACAAGGGAAACACAAGAGGGTTTATACTAGCGGGAACAGGTAACACCTGAGGAGACAAGTGATCACATGACAGGTGCAGGAAGTGTAACAATGACCTTACTGACAGGAAGTGACAAAGAAGACCCGACAGACAGGAAGTGACGAAGGAGACACAGATAGACAGGACCAAGGGTGACAATATATATATATATATATATATATAGTTTTATTTTTTTTAGAAATGATAGAAATAGATGGACACCTTTAGACACCCCGACCCCAAACTGCACCACAAAAAGACTCTTTTCTGGGGGGAAATCAACTTCTGAACTACTTACAGTTGTCTGCGCATGTTAAGCTGGAACAGGGGGAAGTTTTTTAACATAGAAAAAAAATGCTCCGTTAACTTTGCCTTTATCTTTATAGCTGATGTCAGAAATGGCACCATTCTGCCAATTAAAGACTAGGACAGCACTTTTTTTTCTCTTTTTTTCTCTTGCTGTGACAGAATGAAGAGTTAGAGGAACAAAACTTCTCAGACTGCTCTTTAAATTGCAGAAGGAGAAGTACTCCCACATTTTTTGTCACTTCACCTCTAGGTTATGATTACAGTGTCACCTTAAGACTGTTTGTGGCTCGCCTGCATGTGCTGTCTCTTGTCACTTTGCCTTAGATATTTCCATCTTTTCAGCAGGTTAAGCGAAAAAATGCATGTATGATTTGACAGTAATTGTTATTTAAACTAAGGGAGACATAGTTATGGGATGACCAATGCCCACCACTTACCACTTTTTTCTTTCTCCTGTAGAACAGCCATTTCTGTGAAGGATGAACGTGTGCAGGTGGTCCCACATCTCCCCCTGTGAAGAGCAGAGAGAACTGCAGCTGATGCACAGGGGATAAAGTTAAAGGAAGTTTCTGCAAACTATCATTCATCATATTTCGAGTCATGATGCAATCACAGCTGTTTCAAGTGGAATGCATTATGCAACCACTCCGTATAATCCATCCCCTGATATTTTAGATAAGTACAAATTATGGTTTCATGATGCAATTATCAAATAAATCATTCTCCAATGTCCTCACCGAGCAAAATGAATAACAAAACCTGGTGTGGGTGTTTACATTTACACAGCTGTGAGTAATGGCTTTGATTAGCGCTAAGTCATTGTAAGGCATGAGGTCATTTATATAATCTCTGATATTTTATACCTCAAAATGTTACTTGGCAAAATAAATAATCTAATGAGGATGACGGTGTCAAAGGGTTTATTGGATTTTATTTCATCAAGAGTATTGTGCTTATACATTGCAGTTTATTTAGCCAATGTTATTCATTCAAATTAATCATTTATAATGAATATTAATATAAAACCGAAGCTGGGAAAACAACTCTAAATAACATAATTTGTTTTGATGCAGCTCTGGCGTTTAGTAATAGTAGATGTGCTTTAATGTGACTCTTGAAAGAAATCAAAACAGTTTTTTAATGTCAAATCAACCTTTTTTGCTTTTAAAAAATACATTTCTGGTCTTCCCATGCACGACTCTTCAGGGGAAAAAAAGGTTTATTCTTTTCCCTCATTCAATACCCCTTTAAACTTAGTAAAATGGGTTTTAAACATGATTTAATGTTCTTTCTACAGGTGTCTTCAAATATGATAAAATATAATACAAAGAATGTAGTTAATTACTGCAATCATGATGTCAGCGAAGTGTATGCTGATTACGCTGCAATGAAGCGTGGTTTTAATGACCCTTTCTGCCGCGGTGGGTGTTTCATTGTGCAAATACAAAGAGCCAGTTTGATCAATACACAAAAACCTTTTTCAAGTTACATAGAAACTATTCAGTTCTCTTGCTCTGGGTTTTATTAAAAACCGCATGAGCAGATTAATGAGTAATCAACTGTTTAGTATTCATCATTTGGAGTTTGCTTATTTTGCGGTTCTACTGAGCATGGTAATCAATCAGCCCAAACATAAGTGTCCATTTATTTAAATTATATAATCCATTTTGCTTCAGAAATAGGAGGGTGTGCCACAAGGGTCAGTTTCTGGTCCGTTTTCATTTTTCTCTCTGCCACTTTTAAGGCCTCTGCATGTAGTTCAGCCATTTTATTCTAAGTAAATAAACGTCTTGCTCTGTTCTCCTGCATAAGTAACAAAGATTAATCATTGATTAAGGAAATATGCTCATAAAATCACTGTCAAATGATCATCGTTTCTTTACCAGTGGCGTTAAGAACAAGGACAGCGTGTGAGTCTCCAGATGTGAAGCGTAACCCTGGTCTTTCTAATCAAATGCAGCTTTTCTGAATGCCAATTATCAACAGACCATGCAAATCAGTCTGGAGAAGAGAGTGACTTTCTCTTCGCTGGCCTGCGTTAACCTCAAGAGAATGCAATCTGTCCCCAGGGAGAGATGGGAAGTTAATGAAGTGAATGGCTGGATAAGTATTGATGCCTGGTATCTCTCTCATCCTCTCTCTCTCTCTTTGATATATACATATGCAGAGAGAGAGAGAGAGAGAGAGAGAGAGAGAGCATGAAAATATAAAAATACATAGAGAAATATAGAAATATAGAGAGAGAAAACCTCGAAATAATATTCACCTTCAGCACCTTTGGACTTACCATTGATTGGGGAACCCAGCTTGAAAGAATGATGTTTTGTATAGAGAAACACGTTCATACCGTCCTGTGAAACCATTCAAATAAAACAGTTCAATGTCGTGACAGGAACACCTGATTTTGCATTCATCAGATGATTGATGCTCTTTGTATATAATGTTACCCTACATTCCCTATCAAAGAAAAGAGGTCCTTTCATAGGTATCACATTGTTTGAATTTTAGCAGGAGTATGAAATGAATTACTAATGCAGTTTCCCCTTTGGTGTATGTGTGTGCGGGTGTTTCTCTCTCTCTCTCTCCCTCCCGCTGGTCTTTCGTTCCAAAGGTAATTAAATGTGGTGAGCCGACTGGCTGCTAGCAGAGATGTCAGCCGTGGACACTGTTCACTGTAGGCACACGTGTCACCACAGGAAGATTGAGTCTAATGTCCTTGGAGTAACTACAGTACAAACCCAGAGGGAGCGGATTGAGCTGGTTATTATCCTGGAAGAGACGGGCCTCTGATAAACTTTCGTTTGTACACAAGAGGTACGCAGGTCGCCTAATGCTTTCTCAATTTTTATGAAGAAAATCAAAATGAACCATTAGGTTTGAATTAGCTGTGCCCTTGACTGCAATTGCATAACACATGCACACTCATACTTACAGTTCCCTGGGCGGCGTTGAAAGTTACCTTGAGATGTCAGCAGAGCCGGGGTCCCTGGTAGCATTGATTGCTCCTTAATCTGCAGTCTCATGTGCCTTCCAGTTAACTCCCTCACTCTGTCTCTCTAGCTGCTCTGTCGCAAAACCATTCACCGCTAATGGCTGCTCATTTCTCCTCTTTTCTCACCGTCTTTTTTTCTCTAGGAGATGGCAGAATTCATCTTATAACCGGTATTTTGTGAGCTCAAGTTTAACCGGAACACTACATGTAGATAAAATACTTTTATGTTGTAAAAAAATCTAATTAAAAAAAAAAAAAAAGCTTTTTTGAATCTTCTTTCCATCAGAGAATCCTGAAAAACATTTATGGCGGTTTACACTAAAATAATAAATATAATAATGTACTATAATAATGTTTCTTGAGCAGCGAGTTGTGAAGGATCATGTGACACTGAAGACTGGGGTAATTATGCTGAAAATTCAGCTTTGCATCACAGGAATAAATTGCATTTTAAAAAATAGATTCAAATAGAATATTTCACAATTCTACTGCATTTTGACCAAATAAATGCAGTCTTGGGGAGCATTAAAACTATTTCAATATCAATGAACATTCATAGTAGTGTATATTGTTATATATAGCTTCAAGAAAAATAACATAACATTTATAAAATCTTTGGAATATTTTGTTATAGTATTTTATATGATAGTATTTCGTTTTTATCATCGATAAAAGGTTGTGTGCATTAAAAAGAAATAATAATAAAATAAAAGCACAGATCATTTTACTGATTCATACTGTACTTTATTATCTATGATTTAAAGGTTACTTCAGCAAATTACACAATGTTTTTACAAATACTGTAAGAAAATCAAAACACAATTACATGGACTGGTTTCATTTAATAAATACGATTGCACCAAACAGAAACTATTCCACACAGCACAGAGTTGAGGTCAAAGAAAGTTATATATATATATACAAAAAAACAAAACAAAAAACATGACACCTACATTTTTTATATATTTATATATAGAGATATAAAATCTTTACAGTAATAAAACTCGTCTTCTACAAAAATAATCTTCCTTACTCTAAAGAGTAAAGTGGCAGCGCGGGAATTTGATTTCCTGGCTGCCACAGTTTGTCCATTCAAAGCTCATAAAGTGTCTTGTTTTGTCACCAGTGGTTTAACAACAGTTATATAATCTCCGTCTTCAATCTAAATGTACAACTCAGTTTAATAATTAAAATGTATTTCTCTTCGGCCATGAGATCATTTTTGTCTATGATTTATATATATATATATATATATATATATATATGGGCCTTTTAGCAGAAACAATTTAATGATATTGCTATTGTTCATTTTATATGCCCTCCCCCTACCCACAATGCCCTGTGCTCATTTGATTGACAGTTTCGACTCATAACTTGAGTCTTGTTGTTCATCGTCTCGTTTGCCAAAGACAGCGTCAGACTGCAGCACTCATGATATTATGAAAATATAATCTCCACTGTGATTGTATGAAATCCATAGTGTAAATCCATTGTCTCAGTATGAATATCCTCCACTGCTGTGACATGATATTTATAGGTAGTGTACAAAAGGTGACGGACAAGGACAATTGAAATAAAATTACCCATTTAAAATTCCCTTTTAAACATGCATTCTTCAATATTCTAACAATTCAATTGAGTATTAAAGATGACTTCCATTGATGAATGAGAATAGAAAGACTGTAATGTGACTTTGATATCCAAATGTTGAAAGAAGAGCAGGAAAGGGTGGCAAACAGTACATGGATAGATAGAGGAGGAAAAGATATCAGTAGTAGACAGATGATGGTATAAAGATAGCATGAAGATGATTTCTCTCATGTGTGTGACAATAATATAAAATTTCTATAATGAAATGGAAACAACTATATATTAGGTTGTAATATTATTGTTGACCCATGTCCATGCAAACTGTAGTATTTGTGATAGTCATATTCCAATATGGATAGACTGTGTGAAATCCTCAAAAACTATAGAAGGTAACATAAAATAAGTAGACATGAAATGCAGGTTTGTGTCAATATATATGTGTGTAATAGTGGGTGATGCTTTCTGAATGAAACAGTATTTTGGTATTGAGTGAATTCTGATTCATTAGTACTAGTCAATTCATTAGTTTAAGTAACTGCTGGTAGCTTACCAGTGATTTTATACTGTTAATATGAAAAGAGGGCAAAGTGGGGGGAATTTTTTTTTAAATATTTAAATACATACTTACACACTCATACATTCATATCCGTCAGCTTTTGGTATGACATGACTGAATTTAAATCCACCCCCCCCCCCCAAAAAAAAAAAAAAAAAAAAAAAAAACATCATGCAAGTGAACAAATTATCTCATACAAAACTGTTTATGAAACACAAGACACAGTACTGTATATGATTATCATCTTCTACTTATAATGGTTCAACAAGTCAGTTTACACAGCATATCTTGATACTAATAGATATGCATCTGTAAACCAACAGTCAGTTACTTCTACATTGGAATAGCCTACATTTATTTTGCTATGATTTTTTTTTATACTACAGAGAAAAAATAAAATAATAAATACAAATAAAAATAGTGGTAAAACCTACGTTTTTTGTTACATGTAAAGTGTTAAGTACAGATGTGCTAAATATAGTTTTACAAAATGAAACCCAGGAAATGTTTCATTTTACAATAATTATTAATAATTTACAGTTTATTATTAAAACGCTTCCAAAATGTCAAACATCCATGTTTTACTCTCATGAATACTGTACTGCCACTGTTAACAATAAAAAATAAACTGACAGTTAACCAAGAATAGTTTTCGTTTTCCACACCCTTCATGCTGGCCTTTCCCTTCAATTTTATACACGCTGGCATCTTTATAAATGAACAGCATCAAAAATGATTTATTGAATACACTGACATATAAAAGCTTTACAAAGTTTCTTCTAGTATTCACAGAGCACAGTAAAGTTAATGTCCAACATGCACAAGTACTGAATAAAGCTTGAAACCTTTGTGTCCGCATGACCAAAGTCCTTGACATGGCGGAGTCTAGAGTTCAAACGTCGATGTACGTAGGAAGATCTGATGAGAATTTCACACGTGGATGAGGTTTGATGCATTCTGGGGACGAAAACAAGAAGAAGGGGGAATTGACAGTGCCAACATAAGAAAGCTGAAATGCATCATGACATTTGCTTTTTGGTTTCGTTTTGTTGATTTATCATAGGCATCATTAAGAGAACATAAGTCAGTCAACCAATTATTTCCCTTGCAATAAACAAGACCCCCTTTTCCAACAAATCTGCTCAAGGCATTTACAAGAAGTTAGCTAACACACACAGGTTAAGCAAGTGACAAGTAAAGTGTGCTGTTCTCAAAACTCAAAGCAATGAGTATTACACCCGGTACACATTGCACAATTTTTGGCTGTCCCAGACGAAAGATGTTGGGATTTCTGTGGTCGTGGCTCCTAAACTCTGCTCCGACATCATACAGTCAGAGAGGTTCAAAGATGGCTGTTGTCACAGTCTTGTAACCAAAGATAGTATTCGATCATTTTCTGACAGTATCAAAAATTTAGCATGATAATATCACAGTGCTGCTATGACCATTGTCTACTGTTTAGCCGATAAAAATGCAGCATGAAACGGCATATTGATGAAGGCGACTGGTACAACTCAGGAAACATGTGCGATGCGGAGAGGGAGACGAGGAGAACAGGTTTCCAAATGAAACTTAACTTTATTCAAAACCGAAAACAAAAATACTTTAAATACAAACTGAAAACGTCACACTAGTGCAAAACTTGAAGAAACTGAAAATAACTAGAAGTAAAAGAGATACGGCATCCACAGACATCAACATGGGAACATGAACAACCAACAAAGACAAGGGAAACACAAGAGGGCTTTATACAAAGGGGAATAACGAACACCTGTGGAGACTAACGATGAAATTGATGAACAAGACAGGTGCAGGAAGGGCACGGGAAGAAACACAGAAGGGACTCGGAAGTGAAACAACACCTGACACGAAGTGACAAATGACATGACATACAGGAAGTGACAATAGACCTCACCGACAGGAAGCGCAACATTGACCTCACAGGAAGTGACAATAGACCTCACCAACAGGAAGTGCAACATTGACCTCGCAGGAAGTGACAATAGACCTCACCAACAGGAAGTGCAACATTGACCTCACAGGAAGTGACAATAGACCTCACAGAAGTGACAATAGACCTCACCTTCAGGAAGTGCAACATTGACCTCACAGGAAGTGACAATATATCTCACTGACAGGAAATGCAACATTGACCTCAAAAGAAGTGACAATAGACCTCACTGATAGGAAGTGCAGCATTGACCTCACAGGAAATGACAATAGACCTCATCGACAGGAAGTGCAACATTGACCTCACAGGAAGTGACAATATACCTCACTGACAGGAAGTGCAACATTGACCTCACAAGAAGTGACAATAGACCTCACTGATAGGAAGTGCAACATTGACCTCACAGGAAGTGACAATAGACCTCACCTTCAGGAAGTGCAACACTGACCTCACAGGAAGTGACAATAGACCTCACCGACAGGAAGAGCAAAATTGACCTTACAGGAAGTGACAATAGACCTCACCGACAGGAAGTGCAACATTGACCTCACAGGAAGTGACAATAGATCTCAGCGACAGGAAGTGCAACATTGACCTCACAGAAAGTGTACAGATGACATGAAAAACAGGACTATGGGTAACAGCGACATGGCTCTAAAACTTAAAACCATGTACCTTAAGCTCCATTTACTTGGCCTCTTTGCCATAGATCCTATTCTCCTGATCATATTCTGCTCTTTTACTTCTTCCTCTTTTTCCATCAAATATAAAAACCACAACTGACAAAGTGCGATTCATCTTGCTCTGTTTACCACAAGCACATGCTAATGATGTTTTAAATCTTAGTATCTTGCGCCTATGATTCAATAGGTGTCATCATTGCACAGTCCACATACATGTCGTACCCAAGTTTATTAGATCTGTGTCGTACAGTGTGATTTGTAATGATTTTATAGGGTTGCCGAAATCCCCAAAGCAGGCATGAGAGAGAATCTGAGTAGCAAAGTGCTTCAGGTGTGTTAAATGGAAAAGAAACAGTAGTGGGCGCTGAGGGGCTGTGTGTGATACTGTGCCCAGCAGCTGATCTGACAGAGAGCGGTACTCACCGATGGTCTGGGTGTTGAGCTCTGTGTCCAGAGGTTCCAGTGGTGTGAGCAGCTCTCTTTGAGAGCTGCAGCTGGGTGTGCTGTCAGTGGGAGAAACTGGACTCTGGATCATTTCTTGCTCTTTTTCGTCCTGCATCGCTGCATAGATGTGGAGGCCTGGGATCTTCCTTGAGGAAAGATTTACAATGAGACATGGGCAAACAAACCATGATGCTACAAGATATGCTTGGGGGAATCAGCCGGGGGGAAACACAATATATTATCAGGCACAGTAAATGACCATAACTGAATGGGACAGGTCTCCTCATTTTAAATATATACACAACTGTTTAAAAGTATGGGGTAAGTATAATAAAAAAAACATAATAATACTTCTAATCACCAAATTAAATTGATCAAAAGAGACAGTAAATGCATTCATAATGTTCTAAAAGATGTCATTTCAAATAAATGCTGTCCTTTTGAACTTGGTATTCATCATAAAAACTTGACAACACTGGTAATAGTACAAGAAATGTATATAGAGCATAAAATCATCATGTTGGAATGATTGTGAAAATTCAGATTTAACATCACAGAAAAAAGTACATTTTAAAATGCATTAAAATAGAAAAAGTTATTTTAAATTATAATAATATTTCAGAGTATTACAGATTTTGCTGCTTTTTCAATTAAATAAATGCAGTGAGCGTAACATACTTTGCACGCAAACTTTTGAACAGTAGTGTTTATAAATATAAAAATATATATTTAAAATAAAACATAGTAATTTTAAGATGTAAATTTGGCAATACAGATTAAAGCATAACAGCGTCACGATTTGCATACCATCCCTCCTAAACAGTATTCGACATTAGAATTAATGTGTCCCAAATCATAGTGCATTAAAAGGAGAATTAAAGATTCACGGATGGTCTTTTGGGTTATACATGCACACTCTAATGGATAATATTTCCCATAAACCATTGATTGTCGGACAAGGATTTCATTAGAACTACAAAAATGAATGAAACGCGTAAAAAACAACAACAAACATGGCGGGTCTGCATGACTGACGGTTAAGTGGTGAGGTTTAAATTAAGGGGTTTGAATGATTAATAATCCGTATTTAAGCTGACAAAAATGCATTCAATGTTATCCACGTTATATTATCTGCAACAGCACTGTGAACTTTAATAAAGATACATTAACCTTTAAATGCACCATTATGCAAATACATGCAAAAGACCCATGACTGGCAGATCAACTTGCTACTGCATTTCTCTCTGAAATGGAAGGACGGTAAATGAAATTGAATGTGGAGGGTTTTAACTGTGACGAGATGATTGATTGAAGCATTTTTGGTGAGTAGTAGGCCTATGTCCCAAAACATGTCAAAAGTATGTATGTTTTCTTCACAAAAACAGTGAATAGTTTAAGGGCATAGTATAAGTAGGCAAACTGGGACGCAGCAGGTAGTCTCCCGTGGATAGAAGACACTTATCTTTGACTGGGAAAACTACTGGGAAAACACTACCTAATTAATATTCATGAGCCAAGCTGATAAGGTTCATAATTTGCCCTTCCATACTTTTTTTAACGTTCCGACAGGCCCTGACATTATCAGTTTTGCAGTTTGCATTATTCTGGTTGTTTATCACAGGAAGCATGTGTTTATAGTTAATGCGATATACGGCATCTGCAAAAATTTGTAACACGATACGGGAAAAAGAAAAGTCCCCTGTGTGAAAATTCTCACAAACTGAGCTGTTAAATCAAGGCCTCCCTTTAGACACGTTATTGTATCCGACTTGGTCTGGATCATTACAGAGGGAGAATGTCACTTAAGCAAAAACCAGAATAGAGCTTTAACAGGGTATTGCCTAAGAGGATTCAAAAGCACACGCATTGGGCAAAACACAACCGGAGAGGGATTTAGCAGGAAGAAAATGCAACACAAACGGACAGCTCATTAAGATGTGATCTAACACCCTCATTAAAGGACCGGTTCGCACAATGAAACAGAAAATCTGTCACAATTTATTCACACTCATGTTGCTCTAAACCCATTTGCAGCTATGTATGTGACAGATGCTTTTATTCAGAGCTTTCTGTATTGTATTGGGTCACACGTTCCTGGGTCAACATATTTTGTTCATCCTGGAACAACATTCCTGTCAGTAAATGTTGTCCTAACCCTGTCCGCCCCATTAGCTATCCTTTAAATACTGATGTAGAAATACTTAACCCTGGTTGTAAGCCTAAATTTTACATTAACTAGACTTGTCCCTCAATTCTGATTGGTCGATTGGTGAGATCAAAACTCAGTAATCCATAACACTTTTGTTCTATATTTAGGCTATATTTCATTTACATTCTTGGAACTGAGTTTAAAACCATTTCAGCTTAAATGAATCATTCAGATGTAAGGAGACCAGGTGTCCAATTTTCCCTGGGACAGTCCCGTATTTCAGCTGCATTTTTATTGTCCCAACTTCTGACAAAAAACATTTTGTCCCACATTTCATTCCTAAATTGTGAGTAGTAGCTCTTCTGTCACGCAGGAATAGATTAATCAAAAATAGCCACTCACATAATACAGTGATCCCTCGTTTATCGCGGTTAATGTGGACCGGAACCCCCTGCGAAAGGTGAAAATACGCAAAGTAGGATTGCCCCCCCCCCCCCAGGAATTTTCGTATATGTGTGCGTAAGTGCCAGAATGTTTAAAATATATATATTTATACTTTATATATATTTTAAATCTATTTAATTATAAAACCTTAATATTATAAATGTACTCTCTGTCTCATACGATACGTATTATGGTGCTCTACACTCATCAATGACAGTAGTATCTTGAGACTCCAGTAATGACGACGATGACAGACCTGTGCGGTTCGATAAATGTGATGATGATGGTGTTAACATTTGCTTCTGAGAGAGGCGAAGAGGCTCCCACTCCACTCGCGCTCTCATTGGTCGATCTCGCGCCGGGAACCAATCACATGTCTTGTCTGAATGGCGTGGGCGTGTACAAAGCCTCTGAGAGAGTTTCTCTCTTTGTCTGGCTTCCTGGGAAACCGTTTCTCTTGCATCACAATGAAGCAACGCTGCTTTCCGCAATACGGCTGCCGATATGGCGATATTTTTGAATTTTTATTTTTCAATGAATATTTTTGAAAAATCTGTGATACACTGAGACTTGAACGGCGAAGTGGCGAGGGATTACTGTAGTTTATTTTGGTGTACAAAAATACCATCCAATCACAATTTGTTATCGATTAACTTTATTTTGTTATTATGTACTTAGTTATTATGCGTTGTGTAAGTTGTGAAAAAAAGAAATCAATGTGGTATCATGCTAATTGACATTCATAAGAACGCTCGCTCAGAGAGCATGCAATCCCAAATTCAGTTCTCTTTGCTCCTTAATGGTCAAATACAGACACAATTGTCCATCCCAGCCCATGCCGTCCCATATTCCACCATGAGAAATCTGTTCCCCCCTGGGGTTTTGTGAAATAAAAAGAGCAGTTCTGGGTAAAATTATTAAAAAGAAGTTCCTCATGGTCTTTCAGTGGCTGCAGTGTCTCTGAATGCCACACTGTTACATATGAAAAACTTAGAGCATCTGAAAATGTTTGGCACTTCTGTTACCACCCTCTGTTGTCTTCAGATCTTGTCTTATTGACCTCTCATGCCCTTTTCTCTCTCATTCCAGCGATGGCAACTGTGCAATCATTTAACATTTCATAAAGGTCAACTTGAAAAACTCAAAGGGCTAAATATTGATAATGTCTGTGCATTGACTGACATTTCTCATTTGTTATGAACGCTTGGACAAAAGAAAGAAGGTTCTGCAACAGCAAAAGGGTGAATCACCACTCGGCATATCCACTCAGTGCTTTATGTCGTTTTGTGAGCTAAACTGAGCCACAACAGAAACTGAGAGAGTGAGTCCGGTGTGCGGCATATTTCTCATCTGCTTGGCTTTTTTTTTGTGCCAATAAACAAAATAATTTAAAATATGGATTATTATAGTATAGTACATCATTTATTAGAATAACAATATAGAAAAATGTGTTTGCAATATAATCAAACATTTTCATGTAAATAATGCTGTTGAATGCTGTCATTATGCTGATAATTGAAAACAATAATAAATCAACAAATACAATATTTCATCTGATCACGTATACTTTTATCCCTTAAAAAAATCTCCTACAAATGCATCAATTTTGTTAGCTACTTTTTGCAACTACTTTATGAATAACTTGCCTTTCAAGCTTTCACAAACTGTGGATTATTTCCCACTAGACGTTTAACACATTAAAAAAGGTTTAAGGGTTTATATTGCAAATATGTACATTATGATCCAAGTTGAGTTTTTAAAAATGGATAACAATACCTTTTGAATTTATAGATGAGGAATACTGCTAAACCAACCACCACCACAGAGAGGAGCATGAGCATAGCTGAGCCACTGTGATTCTCACTTGTGTCCACTAGAGGCGCTAAATGTAAGGAAAGATAAGTCGGACAGCTGTTGTCAGTGCACAGGCTGGCATATATGTCCAAAGAAACACAAAACTAATTTCTCACAATTATACAACTAATGTTGTATTAGAATTGTTCATCAATTCAAATGGTGCATATTTAAAACAACAGTCTTTGATTCAAATTCATTACCTGCTGATAAATGGGCAGCGTACACCGTGATCTGGACTCCTGGTCTGAGTGTGAACTGAACCAGATTCTGATTCAGAGCACTGAGCACCATTTCTGAGAGCTGAAAGGAAAATCACATATTCACACCACGGTGGTTAAGAAAATGCTGCCTTCTATATTATACATCCAAATCTGTTATTAAATTACATAAACAATCACACAACCCTGAAATAAGATATTGGTGCCCTGTATTTGATTTCCCTGTTTCTGAGTCGAGTGAGCCCTGATGCATTGTACTGTAGGTTGAGGCGGCAAAGCGTGATATTGTTTGTCATACATGAGCCTGTATCACACTGGGAAGACATTTAGGCATAAATCAACTCTATCACCTTCACTCACAAATATGGATATATGACATGGGAGGGATTTCATTTAGGCCTAACATCTCTCTCTCTTCTCCCCCAAACACACACAGAGCCCTTGACTGTCAGGTTATTTTATGTATGCATAAATCCTGAAAGCAGATAGCAATTTCCCTCCCAAAATGAAGCACCTTTTTGTTTGCTTTTGTGCTTGATTATGGCAGATCAGGTTTTTTACGGGTCATTCTGAGACGGGCGCTTCCAGTTTGATTTGTTTTGAGTAAATGTTTTGTGGTTTTCTTAAATTGTCTGCATGAATAGACAGACAGACAGACAGAATATTTTAATATATGTACAGTATAGATAGATAGATTATTAAACAAATCTTAAGCGTTCAGTTATGATTGTTCCCCATACAAAACTACGTCCTGTTCCAAGAGTCCCTTTTTCTCTCTTTCTTCCAAAGCTTTATTAAATCAGTCTCATTTACTAAATGACTCCTGACTTATTTCTGCGTCACTCTCACCTTCTGTCTCTCTCTCTCCTTATTCCTCAGCCTTTTAAAATTAGACCATTCCATGAATAATTACATTCTTTATGAATTGTCCCACGGTCAGTAAGCCTATTATATTTTTTTAATAAGGCTATCTACACATTATACTTTGAATGTTCCACCCTTGAACATAGATTTATGAGGATCTGCTGTGAAAGGTCCTTTGTAGATGCAAGGTAGGTTTGAATAAGGAAAAACAAAATGCACACTGCCCAGACATCCACAAAGTGCAGATATCCCCCTTTCATCTGTGATATAATATATAAACATATGCCCATAAGGACTGAATAATCTAGTGGATGGATTACTAATGGCTTGCTCTACAGAAAGAATGACGAGAAACCACTTTTGCTACATATACTGACACTTTCTGAAGTTGCATATGGAAGTGTATTTCTGTTCTTGTCTTGACTTTAAATATCAGTTATTTAATTTAAGAAAAAAAGAGAGATTTTCTGAACAAGAAAAATCTGCCGTAAATGTGAACTAGTAATAACATGGTTTAATTTAAGTGTTAAACAGCCCAACATTGACATCTGCTGGAGACCATAAGACCTGCTGGATACCAATACCTTTTATCCACTATCTTAAAATAGGTATTTGGGGGGAGGCCTGAAAATAATGTGTTCTTTTTTTTATGAACAAGAGAACTACATTATAGCTGAGTGTTTCATGACAGAGATGGCCATTAAAGTCTAGAGATCATGCATAATGTCAGTTAAGGGTTATGTTCAGTACCTGATCTAAATGAGTAGTTGTTTTGTCTGGCTTTCCCTCTGTCAGCTGTTTGTCTGGTAACAGGAAGAACTCAGCCGCTGTTGGCAGTCCAGGCAATACAGTGACCAACAGCTGTTCAGAACTCACTCCTGTCGCCTGAAGACACAGAAACAGAGTATTAGAGACACAAATGTTCAATAAACAGGATTCTGTTCTTCAGTATTTCTCGTTTTGCGTTCCACACATACACGCACGCACGCGCACATAAAAAGTTTGACGTGGGTGAATCAAGACAGAAAGTTTATGTTTATGTTTCAGACAGAATATAAATATATATCAAATCCTCCCTGGTTCATATTACAAGGCCATGACGTCCACCAAATTCCTGTCCATATGCCCAGTGCAAAACTCATTACACACATTACCCATAAACAACTGAAGCAGAACACACATATGGCTCACATGAGAACCATTATTCTCAAGTGTCATACTCTATAAATGTCCATAAAGAAAGTCCCAATGTTCAGTTCTATCGGCCTCTTGAAAATGCCACGGGGTAAGTGAGGGAGAACACTGATGATTATTTCGGTCTGTCGTGCCATATGTTTGAATATTTTTTAAGTTTTTCTTGTCACGGTGATGCATCCTTTCATCAGCGAAGGTGAATCCAGAAGCCGGCTGCACAACCAAATTCTGTCATCTTGAGTTCTTCAAGGTAATTGTGGTGCATGAAAACCCACCAAAGATCCTAACACTTCTTATATTTTGACACTTTTCAAATCTGGAATTTATATTTTTCAACTCTAATTGGCCAAAATAGCACTCGAAATTGAGATTCTCCAAAGGTTTTTGGCAGTGTCAAGTACTTGATTAAATACATAATAAATAAAAATAATTTTTTACTCCAGGAATTTATTCTGGCAAGTATTAATCAGCTCATTTTGTCCAAATCAGTGAGTTCTGCAGTTGTATCAGTCCAAATCACGAAATAATTGTTATTTATATTTTATACCAATTTAACCACCCCTGGTAAATATGATCAAAGATGGCGGTAAAAATAAATCTGCATTGTTTATCGTTTTGATCATTCAAATCTGGCCCTTCATTCAAAAATGTAGTAAAAAAGGATTAGAGAGGGAGGGCAGAGCCAGGCAGATGACATAAGGCGAATCCGAGTCGTTGCTGGGAATCACATCACATTATGGAATAAATGCTTTTCTCCAAAACACGTTGGCATAATTTATTGGCACCCTTCAGATTCCCAGATTTATGTTGGTGGTTCTCCTCTTCAGTTTAGCCACTTCACTGCCATATTCTGAAGGATTCAGGTCAGGCAACATGGTCATGAATGAAGCTTTGTTTTGTGCTCTGTGACACATTTTCTTGTTGATTGTTTTAAATCCGTGTCCTGATGGAAGATCCAACCATGGCCCATTATAAGATTTATAGCAATGGCTGTCACGTTTGTTGTGTAGCAATGAGGACAAGCAAGGGTGCGAAGATGCAGGAGAATAAACTGGAAGAATGTTTTAAACTGGAAAGTGGAGAGAAGCTCAAAGTCCACGGGGGAGTGGAGGGTGGAAGGAGCCGGAGGAAGCCAGGAGCAGGGGGCGCACAGACCAGCCAGGAAGAGCCAACATCAAAAAAGCATCAAAGACGTCACGGTGGGAGACAAACTGATGAGCCTACGTGAGAGAGCAGACCCTGGAGACTGAGATGGAGCCGTGGAGTCGGAGAACAAGAGGACAGAGGTGGAGCCAGTGGGATCGGAGCATATGGCTGATGGTTTCTGGTGGAGCCGAGGGAGGGAGGAGCCAGGAAGACGATATAAGGTGACTCACAGTCGTTGGTGGGAACTGACGAAGTTGCACTGGATACTGGCAGAGATGGGGCTTAATATTGGACTGGTAGAGGAGATGCGAGAGGGAGGCTGGGTGAGAAAACTGGAGAGGCATAGGGCTTAGGAGACAGTTCAGCTAGATGTAAACATTGGGGTAAATGGGGTAAATACCTCCTCACAAAAGTCATAAAGTCCCAGTATATAAAAAAAACAATGACCAAAACCAATCCATCCGCCATGGTGCTGTAGTGTGCGGGGTTTTCTTCCTGGCCCTCAAGCTCTACTAATCCTCCCTAGTCAAGCGATGGCTTTCACAGTTCGGGCTCATCACTCATCACATGGTGGTCTGGTCTCCATGGTCTGCTGTGGGTTCATGCAACATCCTCTCGTCACTCACTCTCGGTGGTGGGTGGCTGGTCTCTGGCTGTGGAGTGGGGCTGGAGTCGTCCTCTGCCGAGCCAATGGTGAGTGTTTAATTGTTGTTCACCAGCGCCCACGAAACGCCTGGACCATGCACCCAGCGATTTCTATCATGCCAGGTTGAGCCAGCGGTTCAAGGCACGCCTTCCAGTTGACAGTCCCAAGGAAGACTTTGCGAGGGAATGTGTCTGGCATGCAAGATATAACATTTTTTGTGTGTCCTTCCAGTGAATGGTCTCCCTGCAACGGCAGTGAAGTCCCACTTTCTGTTTCATTTGGATCTTCTGTGATGGGTGCAGTGTAGCAATGAGGACAAAGAAGGGCATGGAGATGCAGGAGAATAAACTGGAACAATGATTTTTAAAACAAAACTCAGGAGAGTACTACAGCTAGTATAGACAAGATCTGACAAAGACTGGAGGGAATACAGGGTAGATATACACAGGGGAGTTAGAGGGAACAAGACACAGCTGATGGACTGATTGATGACGTGACAGGAATGACAAAGATGTAAACAATGACAAGACATATGTGTGACACCATCAGGTTTTGTTTTTTTATCTGTTTGTATTTGATAGAATTCACGATACCATGTATCGGAACAAGACATCCAGGACTTTTGGCAAAGAATAGGCCCACAACATTAAATATCCAGCAGTATATTTAGCCATGAGAATGGGGTACTTTTTATTCCTATTTCCATCTGGTGGGTTTGCAGCAAAAAAAAAAATTTCAGTTTCATCTGGCCATAGAACCATGTCTTGTTCGAAGGTCTAGTCGTGTCTGACTGAATATGCTAGACTTTGTTTTTAGATGAGTGAGGAGGATTTAAATTTTTGATTAAATTTTTCTTCAAACCCTCCCAAACAATATGTAGCTATGTAGAGGCTGTTTGATGTTTGTTTAGGCTTTCTGACCGCAAGACTCACTCAATTCTCCATCTGTGGTCCTTGGAGTGTGTCAAACTCAAAAGTCCACCCCGTTTTTGGAGTTTTATGTAAAATTATGTGAAATTTGCTTTATTTTTTTCCCCAATACACACAAATGGAAAAAAAAAAACATGGGTATAGCAAAACACGTGTTAATGCAAAACATTTCTGTGAGCAATATTTGATTTTCTGGGAAAAAATCCAGTGTTGGCAATAATTCTGACCACAACTGTAAGTACAGTAACTCAATAAAAGTACTTTGTTTCTCTCCACCACCGATTTTTGGACTAATGCAATGTCTATGAAACTGAGCTCTGAGTGAAGATTTCCTGTAGCTTAATCAGTAGAGCATTGGCGCTTACAACACCAAGGTCATGGGTTCGATCCCAGGGAAAGCAAGAACTGATTCAATGTGTTCTTTAAATGCAATTTCTTTAAAAGTAATTCAAAGTCACTTTGGATAAAAGTGTCTGCCAAATGCATAAATCTAAGATCTTAAAAAGCTCCTTTCATCAGAGGATGCCACCATGTTTCTGAGAAACACATCCATTAGTGGTTTACTGTGGCTCTTCATGTTTAAAATCCATACAGGAGATTCCTAGAAGACCTATATCATTGTTTAATTTTTCTGTTTATGATAGATTTGTCATCTTATATCCTGTTTCCAAGGGCTTTGTCAGATGAGATTATGATTAATCTTGCACACTCTCATTTGAACTGGATTCAAAATGTTCTGAAAGACATTAGTTAAAAGACAGTTTAAGAGGAAAGAAAAATATAAATATTTATCTGAGCATTAATATTAATGAATAGCTAAAAAAGCAAATAAATGTATATAAACAGATCAATGTTGGTCAAACATGGTCAATGTTGAGTTTATAGACTTGTTAATATAGTAAGTAATTTCAGGGCTGTTTGTGGATGCTGTATTATATTGAATAAACAATTAAGTATTATAGATGGAACGCTTTAATGCCACTGAACAGAGGACCAGATTTTCTGCTGAAAGAACAGTGAGGATTTTGTAAAATAGTAAATGGTTTGAACTCACCTGCACCATAGAGATTTTAATGACTCGACTCACATCAAGTCTCCATTCGGCCACATCAGGGTTGTGATCATCCAGATTGGATGAAAAGGCAAGAAGATGAGATCTGAAGTATTCTGTAATTGGGACAATACAAACAATTTTTTGTATATTCTTAAAAATATTAGTTGTTTTTTATCAGTGAATTTACTGTACGATACAGTGCTTAAAATGGGTTGTGAATGTATTTTTCTTTGGAATAATATCCACCATGAATTTTTGAAATAATTTTGATTCCCTTTTGAAACTCGCACTCTGTCCCCTAGGGGTCATTATGAGGAAATGCCTCCGGCATTACTGGTGTTTGAAGCATGAGTCTAAACACGACAATGAACTTGACATTGGCAGGTGGCAACCTATGATGTTCTCACTGCAGGGCAAGTATAAAAGGGCAACTGTCTAATGTCATCCTCTTTCTTGTCTTCAGGATACCTGTTTGTTTGAATGTGTGTTCTGTAGAAAGGCATACTCATGACAAGCACTGGCGCTGAGTCTTTTAGGCAGTGTGTCCATCTGTGTCAGCATTTCCTGACAGCAGATTACACACGATATGTGCATCATTTGCATGGGTGAGGAGCATGCATGATCAGTTCTTGAGGGGACTTCCCTATAAAGAAATTTCGCTCTCGTCTGTCAATTTTCTCAAGGGAACCGGGACAGCCAGCTGCGGCACACAGTACAGGAGAGCGATCTGCCGGATAGTGATGATGTGTTGTCTCTCATGTCATCTGATCTACCAGCAAGCACGTTCTTGGCTTTGAGCCATGATGAGTGGGACGAGACTGACGAACCTTCCAGTCCCGCATTATGACGAGTTACTGGATGTTATGCCCTGCAGCACAGCGAGATTAGATCTGCCATGGAAACAAGATTTGTTAGCTCCCACACTTCGAGGCCTGCAATAGAAGAGATGCTAGCTAACTATCTCATTTTGGGCAAAGCATCCACATTGAAGGCTCCGTCTCTGACTTCAAAACCGCTGCGTATGACTTTGTGCCTTAACGGCAGAGCATATACCGAAGCAGATCAAGCCGGTGCTGTGCTACACACTCTGGCTGTGCTTCAGGCTTGCCAGACCGACCAGCTGAAGGACCTGTACCAGGGTTGGGGGCTCGCCCCTGAGGCACTAAAGGAGCTGCGCTGCACCACAGATTTGGTTCTCCGTACCACTAAACAAACTGCCACTGCGATTGGTCGATCTATGGTGGCTTTAGAGAGGCATCCTCTGGGTGAACCAGAACTCCTTCAAGGGGGAGGTCACAAAGGAGGTGGGAAGCAAGGAGAAGAAAATAACTGAGGGAAGTGATCCAGAATAAACGTAGATAGCGTTTTGGGGTCCATGAGGCAAATTAACAGCCTACAAAAATTAAAAGCCTCCTTTTGTTCCCCCTTTCCCCCTCTCTCCATTCCCTGACTATGTCAGGTGGGGCTCTGAAAATCTGGCCATGACACTGGACCTATAATGCTTTTATTTCTACCTCTGCCTTACTGATGGCATCAGAGGCTGGCTGTAATGTGTACGGGGGTCCGCCCCCTTGTATCTTCAAGTTGCAGGCTTCCTTTGAGCCTCCTTGAAGCTGCCTTAGGTGTAGAACGTAGTTAGGCCTCCTCTCATAGTGGAGAGTCAGCTTATTGAGGCACCCATTCTGGGAGTCAGAATTGGGCAGAAATTGTAGCGCTGACAAGCTTTGGATGTAGCTAGGCAGCTCAAGCCTCCGTCTTCCAAGCACGGCCTGGCAGGTGGTCACTTCTTTCCAAAAATTGTGAGCGTTTTTAGGCCTCCTCTTGGTAGAGAATTAGTATATTGAGGCCTCCACTGCTCAAGAAAAAAAATGGAGGCCTCCACTGCTTTTTCTCCACTGTTTTCTAAATTGTTAAGCTCTCTGTGAGCCTTCTTGGCTACTGCAAATGTCGTCAGGTCTCCTCTAACAAAAAAAAAAAAAAGGTTATATTTATGGTCCAGTGGGAAGGTCGTGAGCAATTACAGATCTCATCCTGTAAAATGAATACCGCTTGTCACTGAATACCGCTAGAGTCCATAACGCTTAGAATTAAGGCCAACAAGTTCTATCTTGGTCTCATCAGACCAGCGAATCTTATTTCTCAATATATTGGAGTCCTTCAGGTGTTTTATAGCAAACTCCATGTGGGCTTTCATGTGTCTTGCACTAAGGAGAGGCTTCCGTCGGGCCACTCTGCCATAAAGCCCCGACTGGTGGAGGGCTGCAGTGATGGTTGACTTTCTACAACTTTCTCCCATCTCCCGACTGCATCTCTGGAGCTCAGCCACAGTGATCTTTGGGTTCTTCTTTTCCTCTCTCACCAAGGCTCTTCTCTCCTGATAGCTCAGTTTGGACAGACGGCCAGCTCTAGGAAGAGTTCTGGTCATGCCAAACGTCTTCCAGTTAGGGTTTGTGGAGGCCACTGTGCTCTTAGGAACCTTAAGTGCAGCAGACATTTTTTTTTAACCTTGGCCAGATCTGTGCCTTGACACAATTCTGTCTCTGAGCTCTTCAGGCAGTTCCTGAAGACCTCATGATTCTCATTTGTTCTGACATGCACTGTGAGCTGTAAGGTCTTATATAGACAGGTGTGTGGCTCCAATCAGTCCAATCAGTATAATTAAACAGCTGGACTCAAATGAAGGTGATCATCTCAAGGATGATGAGAAGAAATGGACAGCACCTGAATTAAATATATAAGTGTCACAGCAAAAGATCTGAATAGTTAGGACCATGTGATATTTCAGTTTTTCTTTTTTAATAAATCTGCAAAATGTAAACAATTCTGTTTTTTTCTGTCAATATGGGGTGCTGTGTGTACATTAATGAGGAAAAAAGGAACTTAAATGATTTTAGCAAATGGCTGCAATATAACAAAAAGTGAAACAATTCACCTGGTCTGAATACCAATGTATATTTAGGTTTCATTTTAATTTGAGTTCCGTTTCAGTTTTCATTTGAATTTAAGTTATCAATATTGTTTTAGCCATTATATTACTTCAGCTTAAAATTATTACAGTTTGCCAAAGCAACATTTAAACTTATCCAATATTTATATTAAATTTTATTTAAGTTACCAAATACAATCTTTTATTAGTTTTTGTTTCAGCTAATAAGAACAGCACTTCTCTGTTTACTCTATGTAAAACTCACCGTGGACAGCGATAGTTTTCCTGTCTTGCAGGATGTTATTCCCAGCAGACACCTGTACAGTGACAACACTGGTTCCCTCTCTAGAGAATGTGAACGCCACACTCCCCTCCAGCGTGATCATGGGCTGTGAATACAGCGTGAAAGAGATTCTCATGAGGATGCCCTGTCAGCATAGTTGCAGTGAAAATGCCAACTTTATTTACATGGTGCCCCGTGAGGCAAAAACACACAGAGACTGAGTGACACATCAAGATTTTACCTCTGAATTGTTCCCAAACCACCAGATGTAGGTAACCGTTCCCACTTGGCTTGGCCAGAGAACCACTGTAAGATTGACTTCTTTATTTTTCACAGCGACAAAAGGGGCAGAGAGATGAACAGTCTCCAGCTGACCTGCTCCGAGAGAGAAAGAAAGGAAATAGTTGAACAGTGTTCATTAGTTCTCAAATCATTTTCACTTCATAATATTCAAACGTCTGTTTGAAACATCAGCTGTGTTAAGACAGATGAGAGAAATCTCATTTGTTTTGTTTTAGTGACAAAACTGTAACATTTTTATAATCCACTTTAGAAATTCTACTATCTATAATTAACTTTGTAACTACATGTCAACTAACAGTCATCAGAATATTAGTACACTACTACTAACTATAAGTAACTTTGCAATATGAGTCATTCGATTATTAGGCCTACTAACTATAAGTAAATAGTTCACCAATTATGACTACTTATTACAAAACTTTACTGATAATATTGTTAAATTGCTGACAAAACATTCAGAAATTGAAATAAAAATATTTTAAATTTAAAATAATATTTCACAAGATTATCGTTTCACTGTATTTATGATCAAGTAAAAGCTATTCTTGGTGAGAAAAAAGAAAAAGAAAAACAACTTTCCAACCCCACATTTTTAAACAATAATATATATTTTCTCATAGAATTATATGACCAAGTTATGGTGGAATGGAGCTCTTCTTTCAAAAACAGTTATATTGAGATACATTGAATGAGATTAATAAAAAAGGCAAAATAATTTGCCAAAACAAAGTTACAGAACAAACTAAATATCTTCCTAATGATTCCACCCTCTATTAATTAGTTCACAAATATTTCTCTTAGGGACACAGAGCCATCTGCGTATGAATTTCAGCTCATGCACCAAGGCCCATTTTGCTTTGTCTTTCATGACAGGATTGATAGATTAGAAGCATTCTGTCTCCCTGATCAATATGTCAGGATAGAGGCATCCGTCTACCTGAATGCAGCAGGGGGTGGCAAGTTCACTGAGTAGGTGGACGTGAGAAAAAGGGTTGAAATTTGAACAAAATTCTCAGATATGTGATGAGCTTCCTATAGTATAAACACAGACTAAAACCACAAACACACAAAAAGATACAAGAAGCCATCTGTTCTTAGAATGTGTTAAAATGACGTCTTCCAAAATTAGTACAAGACTTTGTTACATAAGAAGATAGAGTAGTCTATTAGATTATTGGCATGAAGTCTAATCCATATTCTGGCCAAGAACCACCCACACAGACAGGAAGAGGCCATTTGACCAACATATGAAATTACCAACCACACTTTTCTTTTCTTCTTCAAAACATTGAAGGACAAGTACATCCGATATGTATGCTATTTAAAGTCTTTTCACGTTTCTTTTAGAGGGGTGAATGCAGTTCAATAATGGTCTTGACTATACATAATAGAGGTCAAATATAACTGCACACTCACTTAAGCATTGTATACAGTAAAAGTATTAAACAAACTAAAATATGGAAACTTAATTTATTTGGTAACACTTTAATTTGATAGTCCATTTTAGACATTATCCTAATTACAAGTAACTTTATTATAAGTAACTATTCAGATGCTGTGGCATGACCTTAAAAAGGCAGTTCATCCTTGAAAAACATCCAATGTGGATGAATTACAACAATTCGGCAAAGATGAGTGGGGCAAAATTCCCACACAGCTGTTAAAAACTCACTACAAGTTATTGCAAACGCTTGATTGCAGTTGTTGCTGCTAAGGGGCCAACCAATTATTAGGTTTGGGGGACAAACACTTTTTCACACAGGGACATGTAGGTTTGGATTTTGGTTTCCCTTATTAACAACAACCTTCATTTAAAAACTGCATTTTGTGTTTACTTGTGTTATCTTTGACTAATATTTAAATCTGAAACATTTAAGTGAGACAAACACGCTAAAAAATAAGAAATCAGGAAGGGGGCAAACACTTTATCACACCACTGCAGAACATATGCAAAATAAGTTCAAATTTAAATGTAGTACCTACTCAGACAGTATGCGATTTCAGACACACAGTCTAAGTTTTATATCACAGAGAATCAAAGAATGAGAATCAAAAATTCTAAATAGTTGCCAAACGTCCTTGAACAAAACTCTTGAAAATCGTTTTAAGAATCTACGCCACAAACACTTAAAAATCCAGTTGGTAGTTCTTCCTTAAAAGTGCTCACTGTAGCCTTTATTGTAATATATTGTATACATTTATCCACAGTATAAAATGGGTATATTGTGCAAATGTAAATATCACACCGAAAAGAATTACGTTTTTAGCTTTACAGCTGCCAATTGTAAAACTAAGGTAAGTTCATCAAACCTGTATGATATTTTGTCCCCTGGATCTTCACTGTAGACTGAAGTGTCTGTCAGCAATAACTAAGAGAGATGATTTCAATCTGGCAGTTCAGTTAGAGACTATAAGCTTGAAATCTAGCAATTAATGTGGAGTGCAATATGACCAAGGCCAAATAAGATTTTTCTGGTCAATAAAGCATAAATGAGTTCAGGGTGCTCAGACCCAGTAGGTCTTTAAAATACATTATGGATATAAAATAGAATATGATATGGCTGTCTGTATTATGCATATTGTTACTCGCCCTCCTACGTCTTGGCTTACATGTAATGTGTAGGAAGAGGAGCACAGTTTCAGAGCCCAGACTGTTCTCCGCCGTGGCTGACACTCGATAGATCCCCACGTTCTTGTAGATGTGTTTAATGCCATCTTCAATAGAGCTCACGTTGGAGTAGGTGAAGGCATTTCCGTCCCCGAAATCCACAGTGATGCTGGTTTTCGATCCATCACCCTGAGGAAACAGATACCTTGAAACATCATTGAGTCTGACTGAAAAACAAACAAACAGCCAGGCTGGTTTAGTTGGTGAATCTCACAAATACTCTTTAGTTAGAGGCGTTAGACTTTCTGTAATATCTGTACTTTCTGTAATAAAACCAATTTGTACTTATTTATTTTTTTAGGCAGGAAGCAAAACTGTTCCTGACTACGATACTGCCAAAGCTCTATGTACGATTCCTTCAGCTGTCGGTTCATCTGCTTTGGAGGGCGTCCTGTCTGCCCAGAATGGAGATCTACCCTGGGAAAACATTGCTCTTGCGCAGGCAAAATGCTCTCTAAGGAGTTCTCAAACTTAAAATGCCCAGTTTATGGTGAGGAGGAGTTATCTCTGCTCTTTGGGGGTTAGCAGCACAACTGTTCTTGTCAGAGGTTAACGTGTAACAAATATCCAAGAGAGTTGAGTGACACAGCATGAGCGAGGAATAGTCTTTTAATTAAAACAAAGAGCGATAGCATAGACATTCCCACTTATCATTAAAAAAGAAAATGAACTGAAGGAAAGGGGACTGAAATACACAGGAGGATGATGATCAACAGGGAACAGGTGAGAACTAATTAGGAACCATGACAACTAATGAATGATTAGAACTCAGGCATATGATTATCAGGCTGTGCGGCAGGAGATGAACCGAGGACTCAAGGATGCAAAGAAAGGGGATTTTGTTATAACAAAAGCAAACAAAAACAACTCTGAGGGGGAAAACAAGACTAGACTGGACTAACAAAACTCGACTGGAGACAAGACTGACAAGGAGAGACACAACCATTAAACGATGATGAAATAGCACAAGACAGAAAACACAGAGGGATTAAATAGACACAATAGGACAGGTAATTGAACGGGAAATAGCTGGGACAAATCAAAGTAAAACACTAGAACAAGGTGGGTGGGGTTCTCAATGACAAGACATGAACACGCAGCCAATGCGGACGCATATCATCACGTGTTCACAAAAACACAAAGACAGCACGCAGCTGGTGAAAACCAAACTGCGCGTGACACGAAAACACAACATGAAAGCACGAGGCCGATGTAAACACAAACGATGACAAACTCGTGTGATTCGTGACTCATGTGTTCATCCTTGTCATGAGCGTGCGAGACGAGTGGTTCCTCGTTCTCGTGATCTCTACGTTATGTAAGTGGTTGCGGTTTCGGGCTTTGCGTCCTCTTGTGTCTTTGTACATTGTTGGAGCACGCGGTTCAAGCAAAGCCCGAAACCGCGCCCACTCACATAACGTAGAGCTCACAAGAACGAGGAACCACTCGTCTCGCGCGCTCATGACAAGGACGAACACACGAGTCACGAATGCCCGAATCCCGACACAAAACCGAAACTAAACCAGACCAAAGTATTGGGACCAGACATCATAACCCGCACACAAGACACTACACAGACAAGAGTACACACAAATCACGAGACATTACGTTAGTGTCAGAGCTCTGCCACAAAACCAAGAAGTGACTAGACCAAATGTGGCAGAACCCTGACAACGATGACAATGGAAACTAAGGGTCGCTTTATTAAAATTTGCAATAGGTCTCTAAATTTCTGTATATTATACTTCTATCGACTCTGTGTAAACTACAAAAACGATGTCATGCTCATTCAGTGTATATGCATGTCGTGTTTCTTTACAAAGTGACATCCCCAACTACTGGTCTGGCAGCGTAATTTAGAGTTTTCAATCGTTTTTGTGGATCAAAGTTTCCATTCATCCATCCATTTTTCATTTTGCCAAAGTTACACGAAAAAAGCAATGGACATCTTGGTTGTGTAAACATACCTTAAGACTGAAAACTAATCAAGACAGAAACTAAACTTGACTGTAACAGTTTTCAAAATAGCTCTTGAGGAGCAAGTGATGATCAGCTTTTCCATCTCAAAATATATTAAATTAAAGGAAATCAGTATTTTAAGGCATGAGGAAATAACAGTACATGTGTTTTCTCTGCACTAATAGTAGTCAAGTGCTATTTCAAGTGCAGTATATGATTTTGTCCCTGAAAAGCAGTGCAGGGAAGACAGAATCTATCTGTACCTCCTCCAGGAACACAAGGAAGGTGACGTTGCTGGCCAGAGTCGCTGATAGCTTCCCTTCACTGGTCACTAAGTGGAGGCCGCGAGGGGCCAGGCTGGGGCACAGCTGCCTACGAGCCGTGTACTGCTCCATCACCCCGCCGGTACAATTGTTAGACACCACCTTTCTGTACCTGCACACACACACACACACACACATAAAACACATTCTCATTAAAACCTGTTCTCAAAACGATCAGCTGACAGCACTGAAATTAGTGTGCTTATCTGTGACAGAGAAAACACAGACACACAACATGTCTAATGAGTCACACATAGAAATAATTTGACAATACAGATGGTGAAAATTTTAATTAAACCTCTCTCTCTCTCTCTCTCTCTCTCCCTCTCTCTCTCTCTCGCACACACACACTTTCTCAGCTATCTAAATGGGGACATTGCATAGACTTCTGTTGTTTTTATACTGAGCTAGTTATAAAGTAGTTTGGTAACCATAATCCACAACCCAAACAGAAAAAAATCTGCATTTTTTCAAATGAAAAAAGAGAAGGGGAATAAAACTTTATTGAATATACAAACAAATGAATCAATGAATGGGTACAAGCTTGCCCCCAATATGGTTAAATAAAAACAAGCATAAATACAGTTTAGCTCTACTTTATTTAGAGCTCACACGTGCCTCAACACACTTGCCTGGAAATTTCTAGTATGAGACCATGTAGTATAGTTAGACCATGATTAGCGGCTTCAGGTGTGTTTAATTGGGGTTGGAGGTAAACTTTGCAGGACACCGGCTAATTTCCTTGTTTGAGCTCAACCAGTAGAGCATTGGTGTTAACAACATCACGGTCATGGGTTCGATCCCAGGGAAAGCAAGAACTGATTGCAATGTCAATGTGTTTCTTGAATGCAATGTAAGTCGCTTTGGATAACATGTTCAGCATGTGTACATCACATTCAATGGTGACACATACAAAAATCTCACCCAGTGCTGTTGAGGAAAGTGTGTTCTGTGGTACAGGTCCGAGACATGGAGGAGGGGGGGAACCAGAATGCTGGAGTACATTTCCCATCAGTCCTTCTCTCGAAACCATAATCACTGTAAAAAAAATCATGGTTAAAAACACTGAGACATCAAATCAAGGATTAGCTTCTAACTTCTTATTCAAAACAAATATCAAGACATGAAATCAACCAATTTTTTGGTGTTTGCTTGTTTGTTGTTTCTAGAATCATTAGCTTCTAATTACTAACAAGTCATTTCAACATACTTTTATTAAAAACGCTCTATTACACTTATCACTGTAAGATCCCTTGAAGAAGAGCAGGTTCAAGTGTTATGAACACTAGGACTCAATTGTAATAATTCATGGATCGCTTATTGAACTCATAACTATTCAGTCACTAACTCAGATCTCAAACCACAAAGCTAAAATCCCACTGGCCTCTCAATCATCATTTCTGAAGGCTATTGTAATATTTGTCTTTCATAACTCACAGACTAATAAAACATTTTCCTGACATTTCTTGTGCAACGATAGTATTTATAATGAGAAAGATTTAAGAAATCATAATATTGAATTTAATACAAGAGGTCAGAATGCTATAATCACAGTGCTCTGATTTAATAGACAGAATACTTTATGTGGAATTATAGTTATATTAACTGACAGAAATAATATGTATTTAAAAGAAAAAGTCAAAGTAGTACCCATGCACATTATAATCGTTGAAATGGACTAAATCGTTTTCTTCTCATTTTAATAATATGTGCACATCAAAGTCAAGAAAAGATTTTTACTAGACATTTTATGTTCATTACATGCTTTAAAGATTCAATCTTTATTTTCCGTTACATCAGTTAAATTTTCTCAACAATTTAATTAGTATTGTATTGCCAGGAGTTAACGCACTAGCATCTATCATTCATGTCAACATTTAACAACTAATAATCTAGAGATAAAACGAACATATGTTTGAAATCAAAGGCATCACCATTTTTTTGACAGCAGAAGACAAAATACTTGACATCGAAAAATAATTAACACCTACATTTTTTACATTTTTCGACATGACCATCAGACAACAAAAACCTGTTGTTTGTCTTACAATACAACTCAACACCCCAATAAAGAAAATAAATTACACTAATTAACACGACAGGCAGCCAGCTTGTGTTGGTAAACGCACAGCGTTTCACTCCCTGATTAACAACTTTCACACTTGGTTCCACGCAGCCTCGAGGGGCCAGCAAATTTGGAACTTTCCAGAACAGCGACATTAATAACTTTGATAATTCGGGAGAAAATGAGGGAAGACGCCACATTTACATGACGAGGGAGGAGTGTCGGGAATATAAATGGAGGTTTTAAGCCACAAAGCGTGCAGTGTGAAATCCTACAGAAGAGAGCGTGGTGACATGCGGAGAGAATACAGAGGGAATATGTATTTTAGAGAAGAAACACGTCTATTTCCATCTATCACTGTTTTCATGCAGCTTGACCGGTTTCCATGTACTGTAGAAAAAATCTTTCTCAAGAAAATTATTCTTCTGCAATGCTAATCTGATGAGGACTAGCCATAACTTTAGTCATTCATTCTGTATTGATAAAATACTGGCTGCAAAGCTAAAGTTAAATGAATAAAAAAAAATATCTTTTATAGCTCCAGAGACTTAATGGAAGCTACGTTTTATTGAAGTATTAACTTTGCCTCAGACGTTTCTCCTAAAATTTTCTTAGACTGCTGACATGCACTTTTGTACTGTAAACAAATATATACAAATAGACAAAAATCATTGTTTTTTGAAAGTCTTAGTGTACCAAGGCTGCATTTATTTGATCAAAAATACAGTAATACAGTAATAATAAAAAAACTGTAATATTGTGAAATATTATTTCAGTGTAAAATAACTATTTTATATTTGAATCTATTTTAAAATGCGATTTATATCTGTGATCCAAAGCTGCATTTTTCAGCATCATCACTTCAGTCTTCAGTGTAACACGATCCTTCAGAAATCAAAGAGTTTTGTGGAAACTGTGATACATTTTTCAGGATTATCTGATGAATAAAACTAACAAAAGAACAGAATTCATTTGAAATGGAAGTCTTTTGTAACTCTGTAAATGTCTTTACTGTCATGTTTGATCAGTTTAATGCATCCTTGTTTAATTAAAATATTAGTATTATTATAATTATTTTACTGACCCTAAACCCCAAACACAGAGTGTTCCAAATCAGTCAAGTTCAAATACATTTAGTAGAAGTTGCTGTCTATGTAGACAGCAAAGCAGGACAAAATGTTGCAGAACAGAGGAAAAAAAAACGTATTTTTGCTTACCATTCAAAGTCCGACTCAGTGCAGTCACACGGCTCAGAAATCATCGTGACAGAGTAGGTTTTACCCATAACACACCTTGCTATGGCCTTCAGCTTTCGGTAGACTCTTTTGACTCCCATAAGGCAGCGTTCACCCTACAGGGAGGATTTCAACATATACATAAAATGCATGCCTACATACACACAAATACTTACAATAAAGTTGGCTTATGTTATTCTCATACAGGTTTATTTCAGTTCTCACATGAACAATTCATAACAATGAAGTATGCGTGTATCAACCTGAATTTACAAAAAAAAGATAGACTGAAATGAAGGTGAGAAAAAAATGGAAGAGAGAGAGAGAGAAATGTTTCCACTCATTGTACTACATTTTTTCCATATTTCATATCTCACATCCAAACACAGCAGAGTAAATTTTGTTGAAAGGTTTCAGAATACTTTACCTCTCACGCACATTTGAGCTATCTCGCAATAAAGATAGTTTTTCTCGTCTTTTGTTAATATGCTTCCTCAAAGTTAGTGCTCCAAATAGTAAAGCTTTATTTCGGGCTTGTTTCCGCCATAATTCACATCTCACAAATTCTGATTCAGACTTTATATCTTAATTCTGAGAAAAAGGCCAGGACTGTGGGATAAAATAACTCTTAAATTGTCTTAAAGTCTTAAAAGTGGAATATAAACTTGCATCTGTGAGATATAAACTCGCAATTGTGAGAAAAATGTTGCAATTCTGACTTTATTTCTTGCCATTCTGACTTTTTCTTTCTCATAACTGTGAAATGCATTAGCAAGTTTTAAAGTATGAATAAAAAAAAAACAACCTTTTTATAGCAATTGGGACAGGTTTTGTATTTCTTTTTTAAACTAATTGATCATAGCGGATAAAGTGTATCTCCATGAAAAAGAAAGCCTGCAAAACAAAAATTGTTTGTTTGCATACATAAATGTATGTGTGTGAGAGTGTGTGTGCGCAAGTGTGCATGCACAGGTCACGAGGCATTGATCTTTGCAAGCGTACATTTAAATATACAAAAATGACATGATGAACACATTTCTGAACACTAAATTTTACTCTTATTTTCTAACTCCCTCATTTATTTACAATGGATGGTCTGTTTTGACCAATATAATCTCAGATCAATGAGGTCTACAATCAATAAGTTTAAAAAATAAATACAAAACCTGGCCTAACTGAAAGAAAACAAGTTGACAAAGAGATTAAATCCAGTCTTTGGCAATGATACCGTAATAAAAGTTTCAGGAGAAAGAAAATATCTCCGGGTCAAAACGACCCGAAAAAGTTTATTTTACAGCTGCAGTTCATTGTTGGTCATGTCCTCTTTTTTGGATTTCATATTTATCAGACTAACTGGTGCAAAAGCGCCTACAGCACTGGATGCCGACTGCGTAGGTTCAGACAACGAGTGGCTTCATCTCATCTCAGCATGTTTCTGTAGTATATAGCCCAAAAGTTAGGTTTTTGACATTGTTCTGTCAACTTCTGCTTGTCAGAGTTTGTAACAGAAATAGAAAGTGCCACTTCAGGTTAAAGTAGGCCAGTCTACTGCCATGTCCTAACAACTAATAAACGCACATCTGCTGTTCTCTTGTGAGAGGACACTTCTGCCTTGACTTTTGGGATTTATATTATTCTATCTGTTCAAATTTAGTCTCAACAACGAACCCTGGAAAAGCATGTCAGGGCGGGTTAGAAAGAAATCTCATAAGACGTTCCAAACAACAGGAAGCAATTGCGACACAACGTTTAGTTTGATATAAAGCATCAGGCCTCAATGGAGGCTTTATTACGGTGGAAAGACATGACAAAGCAGAAAGGTATCTGATCAAAACTTTACTAGGCTTCCTTAATTGTAAGGCTTGAGATGCAGAATAGAAAGTGAGCTGAGGACACCAATGACATTAAGATGGGAAGATTTATTTAGAGGTTGCACGATTGTCACAAAGGAGAAAAAAAAGGAACTTTGAGCAATTATTTTCTTTTTTTTACTTTTTAAGCTATCTAAACTAATTTTGTTGGGTTTTTTGGCAAAGACAACCCCCCCCCCCCATTAATATGGTCATACTGTTTTGAATGAAAGAACTCACAAAAGGTTTATGCATTAAAAAGTAAAAAAAAGAATATTATTGATCATGATGTATTCTATTATAATGAAATGACAAAAATTGCAAAATAGAAATAATCTGTCATTTCAGTAAAATAGTAGAGTCATATAGTTTGTCATTAAATATGTTTATCATTGTAAGTAAAACATGTCTATAAAAAAAAGTTAAAATCAATCTTCTCTCAAAAAGCATCCTCCATTCATATTTTAATGAGATCAATATATCAGTATTATTTAAGTTTTTATCTAAGTTTTATTTTAATTTTATTAATTTCTTGAATTAGCCTAGCTTAGTTTTCATGTTAACTTTTTTGTTATGCGATTTTGTCAGATTTCTTCTTTTTTTTGCACACTATGGAAATCTGTTATTATTATTCAAAATATCTCTTCTTTTTAGTTCAGCAGAAGAAATAAACTAATACAGAGTAAACGATGACAGAATGTCCATTTTTGTGTGAACTATCCCTATAATAGTTTTAGATAGCGATAAATAACTCACAAAACAATGTGTGTAAAAAAGAATGTAACTAAATATTCAGATGAAAAGAAAAGATGTCTCACCTGGTCATGTAAATCCCACGGCACATAGTCAGACTCTATGCATCTTCTGTTAAAGATAGACCTGAAGTCTATCTTTACCAGCTGCCATTCTGAGCGATGACTGACATGACCGAAGATCCTGCAAACAAAGGTTTAACATCAGCCACTGTATGTCTAGTGAGCAGTGGCATATCGAGACCGCTGTGACTCTAATGATTAGAACGACGTAGAGCGGACAGGGAGAGGAAATGCTTAGCAATGTTATCCAAGTCAAACCACATCAGTGGAAACCCGCGTCAAACTGACAACAAAAAGTTTGAAACTCACATTGCGAAAGTCTGACACTCAAGAACAGTTTGACACTTTTAGGGCCTGTCAGAAAGACAGAAGAAAGTATCTAGGAATATCCTACAAGGAAAAACTTCATGAAATACTTCTCAAAATTATTTTAGGTTGAGCTGAATTTAGAGGATTATGATGTGAAATCAGAATTGCAATGATGGTTTTAATGATTTCCCTTTTAAAATATGTGTTTTGTTACTGGAAGGGCTAAAAGAAAAATCACTTGATTGATCATTGCTTTATTTTTATCACCAAGCATCATTAAGAAATGCACTGAGCATTTCATATTTACACATCTATCACAATTCTCATGGAAGCAAAACAGGTTAGTTTGAGAAAGTTTAAAATTAGAAATAAAGTCGAAACTGTGAAAGTAAAACTAACATGTAGTTACAATTCTGAGTTATAAATTTGCAATTGTTAACAACAAATTACAAAAAAATATATTATATTAGCAAATATAGTACAGTGGAACCCACTTATCTCGAGCTCGGTTAACTCGCCAACCCCACTATGTCGACATTTTGAATTGAAACCGCCAAACTCTCTCATTGTCTTAACATTTTCTCTTTTGGTTATGTCGATACTTTTATGTCACCGAACCCTGATATATCGAGCACAAAAGAGGGACAAAGTTGCCACTTAACATCAGTTATCTCGATCCCGTGACTAATGATAGTACCGAGTTCACTGCGCATGCGCTGAGTTGGCGTTACACGTGTCCGTACGGTCGCAGAAGAACTCGCGCAAAAATCAAGTCTTACAGATGCTATCTTGGAAGAGGCACAGGAGTTCGCCATCACTGTCCAGGAATTCCCAGATTAGATTGACATCGATAAAGACGTCGTTACTAAT
>JAWRVZ010000065.1:2157500-2265000 GCA_037043235.1 Rhodeus uyekii
CTCTCTGCCGCTAATCTCAAGAGTAGCACTTAGCATTTCCATTTGTTTATGCTAGCACCACACTAATCTTGTTTATAGTCCATATAGAGATGCCTGTGCTCCACAAGCGCAAAATGAACGTCTTCAACAATAACAGTGTCATAAGCACTCAAGATGAAAGGAATTTAAATATGCTTCACTTTGGAGTTCCACGACAAAAACCACACTGATGTCAGGGATTTAAGGAAGAATACAAGAACTACACACTTTAAAAGTATTAATTTTTCCAGGACCTGCCAACTAGACGGATTTTTTTTCTACCTGTCTGTAACCAAAACAAAAATTCAAGTCCTTGAGCATTCAGTTTTAATAATCTTATTGCTTTCTTTCTTTTAATGTGTCAATTCAACTTTGAAATACGTCTTTAAAGATTAAAGGAGGATCCAAAATAGGAATGATTCATTTCACACCCATTTTTAAATTAACATATAAAAACGTTCCATGATAACCAAAGTATCACATACTTACTATAGTTATTGTTACTACACAGACTAGAACAGTGGTATAAGCCAAAAATGGAAAGAAAAAAAAAATGACAAAATGATATATCGAAAGTATGCATACTCAGAGAAGGGGAGAATTCTGTTATGGGACTCTATCTTGAGTATTACATTTCACAAAAGTTGTACAGATATTAAAGTAGGGAAGCTTGCTTCCACTGCGGAAAAAAAAAGACAAGAATAACTCTCAATTCTGAGAAAAATATCAGACTTGCAAGATATAAACTTGAAATTGTGAGTTACAAAGTCCGTATTAAACTAGCAATTTTGAGAATTCTAAGAATTGTAAGCTATAAATTCACAATTATGAGTTATAATATCAGAAATGCAAGATATAAAATCTCTCAACTTTGAGATTTAGTAACAATTTTTTATTTTTCTCAGAATTGTGAGGTACAAATGTGTAATTATGAGTTATAAAGTTCAAATTTCGAGACAAACATGCAATTCTGAGAAATAATGTCAGAATTTTGAAAAATACAGTCAGAATTTTGAGACAAAGTTTCAATTTTGAGTAGTCATATATAAAGTTACAATAATGTTGCAATTTTGAGAATTAAAGTAACAATTTTGAGATATATAGTTGCAATTTTTACTGTTTCTCAGTGAGATATAAACTCGCTATAAATGTGAATTATGAACTCGCATTTGAGTTATAAAGTCAGAATTGCAAGATATAAAGTGGCTATTCCGGGGAAAAGTGGTAATTTTGAGAAATAATAAATTTCGGATTATAGTCGCAGTTTAGACATTTTCTTACAATTGTAACGTTTTATCTAGTGATCTGACTTTTTTCTCAGAATTGTGAAATATAATCTAGAAATTTAAAATTGAGCTGTGCATTTACGTATATTACGTAATTCTGACTCACAATTGAAATCAAATAAATGTAGCCTTGTTGACTATCAAAAAAGTCTCAAAAACTTTCAAAAACATTAAAAGACCCCAAACTTTTGTCACGTACACTTTATGTAAGAAATGAGATCACTGAATTATCCGATCTATTATGTTTTCTCCATAGTAACAATAATGATTGCAATGAAACATATTCTCTTTCAAGGGAAGTTTTTCTCTAAACTACAGGATCTTTTCACCCAAACTCACCTGACGCCACTATGATTCCAGGAGCCGACTCTCTGCTGGCTATATTTCCAGATGTGTACGGGTTTGCTGATACATGCAGTTGAAGATGCAGGGAACAGTACGGCTAGAAGCAACACACACACACACACAAATCAAGATCAAGCAGGGTCAATAAATCGATAAAACCCCAGTGTGTGGCCTCTACTAAACTGTCATTGAGCTTGGGCTGGAATAAAATCCCATTTTTAAAATCCCATAACAGAAAAGGCTTGTGAATTTTTTTCCCTCCCAACATTAATTTTGATTGGAATAACCTTTAGTGACACAATTCTCATTATAAGTCTGGAAATGCCAATGGTAAGCACATGTTGCAAGGGTTGTTTAGGGGTTTATTAAAACTTTGACATTTTCTAACAAATAGCTCTATAATGGATGGTGAAGGCAAGGCCAAACAGTGGGACCATTAATTAGTTGAGTTTATCAAAGGGTAATTATTTTTGTTTGCATTCCTGGGGGGGGGGGGGGGGGGGGTGGAGGCCATTTGCCAGGGATGGATAACATCTCCACGAAATGATATATATGTCTTGTCATTTGAAACGACAAGAAGCACTGATTACTTAGACGTATCCCAAACATCCATGTGCACAGGAATACACATTCTTTTTTTTTCGTTTCTTTTTTAAACGATGAAGCTATTGTGCAAAATTATGACCACATCTAGCTGAGTGTTTCTTCAACAATACGTTTGGCCTTTAGAAAATAAAACACACTTTTCAAACTCTTACTACTTCAATGAACAGTACAAAGCATCACAGGTGTATTTTTTTTAACGTTTAGTTTAGAACTTCAACTTAAACATTTTATTTCAAATAGTCTCACAACATCAGTATGAAGGAAGTGAGTTTGTGGCAAAACCTTTTACAAGTGCATTATATTGTTCTGTCTTTTATTGCATATGATAATCCATACTCAGAAAGAAATGAAGTGACATTAATAACAATATGTTTAGTTTAGTTTGTTTGACTGTCGTGTCTCTGTTTACATCCTGGTTCCTCCCGTGTTCTCCCAGTGTTTCTCCAGTGTCTCGTCATCATCACCTTTTTAGTCTTGTCACCTGTGTCTTATTCCCTCGTCAGGCCTTGTGTATATCTAACGTGTGTTTCCTTCAGCCTTTGTGTTTTGTTATTCAAAGTAAGTGACGTTTCTCCTCGTTCCTGTTCTCCTGGTATTCATGTTAAGTTTTGCAGACAAAGTGCTCTTTTGTTTGTGTATGTAAAGTGTTCATTTTGAATTTCTTTATTAAAGTATTTTTAAGTTCATCCTTTGCCTCCATGCCTTCAACCTCCTCCAACACAACTCTGACATTCATGAATCCTCGATTTTAATTATTTTTTTATTTACTTTTTTTAATCCTTGATGGCAATTTACCCCTGTATATTAACAGCAAAATCCATTAACCGAAGTATTCATTTTTTTTTTAGATCATTTAACATTTAAAATCATTATATAGCATAGTAATATTGGGAAATCACATAACGTAACGTGTATTAATATAACAAATCATTAACCCATGACTACAGCAGAATACATCAATACGTTTCTGAATATGTGATTTATTTCAAAATAAAAGTTTCTTCAAGAAATTACAGTGGCTGTAGCATTTCTATCGTAAAGAAATATTAAAGATTACCGGTTGGTGGACACATGGTGGAATGACATGTTGTTTAGCCAATATTAAAGAAGGGTTTGATCTGCTGTAAAGAGTAACAACAACAATTACCACGCTTTTTGCTCTCTTTAGAGGCATTTTTGGAGGCTTTTTATACCTTTTAAACCAATTACTATTGCCTCATTGTTATTACATGTATTTTAAGTAATTTTAAGGGCTATTGTTCACTTAGGTCTATTTTTATTATCTATTTTTATTATATACAAATATTATCCGAATTCTGAATTAATCAAGTAAATAATTAGCCGATTACATGATTATCAAAATAATCATTAGAAACCGGCCTAGATTAGTTGGAACATTTCAAAATTAACCTGCCACATCTTTAGTTTTAATTTTATTTAATAATAACAACACTGATTTTTACAAAATGGAAAAAAAAAATTCTGACTCCTTGACCTAGCAAAGGCTAATTTAAAAGCTAACATTGTATGCATAAAATTAAATAAAAATTGCACACCGTTTTTATTATTTTTCAAACATAGGAGCTAAGAAATGTCAAAGCATAATATATATATATATATATATATATATATATATATATATATAAACATAATACAGTTTTTTTTCCCGTATCCTCTATATGCTCCTTCATTGTTAAAAAACGCAATAATAATACTACGATTGCTACTACTACTAATAATAATACACTTTTATCAGAGCTAAAATTGTTGTATGTGGCAGAAATTATGGACTGAATTTGTCTAATAAATCGTTTTCACACAATAAATATTGAAATATGATGTTTTAATCTCTTTGTTATCGTAGTTAATAGAAAGTTATAAGAAATCTATGATTTATATTTTATCATGGATTTTCATATTTTAAGAACAAAGAGGCAATAAAGCAAACAGCATTTGAAAAGAAGGGATAAAAAGGTTATGTGATCAAAAATTCCAAGACAGATTTAATGTGATCTTCATAAGACAAAAGAACAAAAAATAGAAACCTGTTATGTGTAATAAGAATCAATCCAACGTGCCTGCAGTCGAAGAAACACCCAGCTTTGCTTAATGTTTCAACAGATAAAATCTGATGAGTTGGGCATTGGAAAGAGCATTGACCTCATTAAGCTAATCTATGAATGTCAGATGTGGACAATTTGCTTTCTGTTCTCCCAAACTTCCACTCACCAGTACGCAATGGATTCGGTTCCCTCTGAGATCAGCTGAGGGAGCCTGCAGGAGCCTCCAATCTCGGCCTTTGTTATAGGTTATATATGTCTTCACCTCATTATTTAGCTTCTTATTGGCCAGGAACATGCCTTTTATCCCTGCCACCTAGGGACGGGAACAAGTAAGATAATGAGGAAGAGATACACTACTAATCATATCTGTAAAGTTACACCATTTCAACATTCCCTCTTATAGGTAAACAAGCCTATGATCCATTTATTACTAAGTGTCCCTGGGGCACCAAACCCAGCCAAGTGAACTTCTAAAAAGCGACGTGAATATAGCAGTTCCTGGTAAAATGTATCTATTGGAGTGGAAGGAGAGTATGTAAGGGAACGAGAAGGTAATCCGTGTCCATCCTGAGGAGAACTGACATCTCTTCAGGGCCAGGAAGCACTAGAGAGGAGAAGACAGCCCAGGACGGGCCTCGGAGGGCACTCACTATTCAATAATTGACGAATATTTCAATCTCGCCGACGGCTGAGATTTTGGCATATGTTACATGGAGGTGGCGACCTCAATCAAGTCACCAGACTCTTCAGCCTATCCGAGGGCCAAATGTGATTTTATGGGGGTTGCTATCATCAACAGTTTAATTATTTGATCAGGAGATAGCTTGACACTTGCTGGCCTCTGTTGCAATGCACGGCTCCGTGTTTCGTTCCATCTAGAGGTGCATGAATAGAGATCTGGCGTATTCTTCAAAGAGACGAGCGGACTACACCCAAAACCTAATCAGTGGTTGGTGCCTTTTGTGCGCTGTCAACGCCATCAGACCAAATTGCAGTATTATAAAAACCCTACCTGGTTTTTGCAAAGACATTAATTAGAGTTAAAAAAAGAAAACCAAAAATAGATCAGATCAACCACAAATAGATCAGAAATTGGCAACAGGTTTTGTTCAGAAAGGCTGCAAAATATGTAGTAATTTTTTACAAACCGAATCTGGATAAAATGGAACGATTGGAAATATGTTTTAGTGCTAACAGTCAAATCAGATTTAAAGCATTTAAAAAAAATGAAAATTGTTGTATAGTTTTCCTGGGCATTCAATTTCTGATCAAATTATTGTACTAATAAATTGCCAATAATAATAACATATGGCTCAATTTCAAGGTTCCAAACTGGTCCTTGTTTAGATGATACACTCATAAATATATCACGAAAACCTAAATTAATTAGCTAATAATAATTCATAATTAGTTAATTAATTACATTAAATCGACAACAGGTTTTGTTCAGAAAGGCTGCAAAATATTTAGTAATTTTTTGCAAACCAATATCCCATATAGGGTTATTGGAAATGTGGAAATGTGTTTTAGTGCTAACAGTCAAATCATATTTAAAGCATTTAAAAAAGAAAAATTGTTATATAGTTATCCTGGACATTTAATTTATGATCAAATTATTGTACTAATAAACTGGTAATAATAATATGGCTCATATGGCTCAATTTCAAGGTTCCAAACTGGTCCTTGTTTAGATGATACACTCATAAATATATCATGAATACCTAAATTAATTAGTGCTGCTATTAAATCAATTAGCACTACAATCAATTAGCATTAATTAGTGTATCCAATTAGCTTTTAATATCCAGAGAAAATGGAACATGAAGCAGTGATATTGAATCAGCACACATCTGTACAGTGTGCTGTGTAGAAACTAAATGACACTGTTCTTTTTTAGAGAGGTACCTCATATAGATCTATCATGACATTTCCCTCTGGACCCATACTGCTCATGACGTTCTCCAAAGCCAGTGTGTAGTAAATGCCTCCAGCCTCTGACACATACAGGTTGTAAGTGTCATTCTGGTTCCACTCTTGAACTGCCGCCACGACCCGGTTCTCATCTGTACTGATCACATGCAGATCCTGGGGAAAACGGAAAAGACGTTTCATAAAAAGACTTCTGTGATTTATTTGACAAAATAATATTTTGCCTAAGGTGTTATCCAAATATTTATATGCATGTCAATCTGACATGGAACGTTTTAGAATAGCTGGTCATAAATGATGCACAAGATTGTGGATCACATTCGTCCCAGTGTAGCTGCATGACATGACAGTTTTGTATAGTAATTTTGCTAACACTTTAGAATAATGGACTGCCATTAATACAGAACTATGCAAGAAGTAAAGCAAGACAAATGAGTTGCACTACATTGACACTTCAGCTACTACTTTTAAATAATATGATAACAAGCTTAAATAATCAGTAAGCAATAGCAAACTGACTAAAATGACTAAGTTCTTTATGAGGTAAACAATAATTACCGAATGAGATTAGCCTCAATAATTACCTCTTTCAACTATGAAAAATTATGAAGGATTACCAAAGAATTACCAATCACAAAATCAACATATGCCTGAGACATAATCAATTGTCTTTTATAGCTTGAACTAGGGATGTCATGGTGAAGTAGTTTTCACACCGGTACATAAACTTGCGACAACACTTTTGAATGGGCGCTCACCTTTACTTTTGAATTTTTTTGGGCTGAGGTAATTTATCAGATATCTAAAGCCTCTGTCCTCAACTATGGAGAACGGTTGATCATCTAGGGCTACAATTTTCCTTGTAATTTGGTCTTTTCACTGCTCATCCCAGTGAAAGTTAGAAGAGGCTGCTGACTTGGCCAATAGCATCACAGGAATTAAAATAATCAATCATAATATTTAAGAAAATTTCACAATATTACTGTTTTTACTGTGCTGTGGGGACAATTCGGAAATGCATTGCCGCTTATATATTTTTTTTTTCTTTTTGCTATTTTGTATATATATTCTTTTCTTTTTCCTATTTGTACCTATATTCCTTTCTTTGTCTTATTTGTTCATATATTGTTCTCTTTTTGTTATTTTGATTTATAATGAGTGATTTATAATCAAGTTAGGGATTTTTATGAGTTAAAGCCTTTCTTTGCTTTTCTTTATTTTCCCATAGAATAAGCATGAATATTGTCTGCACGTCTCACAAGATAGAACATGTTATCTGAATGTTTTGAGAGTCTTTCTGTTGATAGTTGGAGCCGAGTTCAGTCTTGGAGAAGCTGTGTATCTGTGTGTGCGTTATAATGGTCTGTATTGGTGAGGTGATTAACTGCGGAGATGGAATGACATGTTGTTCTCGACAAGCCACGTGGAAGGTCACTAACCCGTCAACCATGTGATCAACGAAGATATGCTTCAGACTGTCTGCTCTTGTGTGGAAAATCACTAGTTTTGTTTACCTTTCTTTCTTTCTTAGCCAATCAGAATCATTTAACCTTCAGCAATACGTAGACGTAGTCAGTAGCCTCTGTTAGAGTATAATTGCTGTAACAATGTTATTGTATGTGGGGCGGCCTACGAACTCCTTGTGAGACTTGCTGATGAAACTGCTAACTAAACCACTAAAATGTCTTCTATTGACTGCACTTCTGACTCCTGCTCTTCATTCAACATATCTGGTTCTCTGCTCTTAACTGTAATTCCCCTACAGTGCGTAAAAACTTTTTCTAAAAGAAAAAAAGTCAAAAAGTCTTTTAGTTAGCATTTTATTCACTATGTTTTTCAGTGAAGTCCACAAATGAGCAATTCAGATGATTTAACAAATCTGCTCAGTTATTTCTTGATCAGAAGGAAAAGGCAGGGCTCCGAGGTGCCTTTAAAAATTCAAAACATCAAAACACCTTTACCTTTCTTATTTACATACATCAAAGGAGAATGACTTTAACCTTTAATGTGATTTTGCCTCTAATCAAGTGGGATTGAATATGAATGTAGTTTCCGGGATGGCAGGGGACAGCTGGAGTGCAGTGGTGGTTTCACCCCACTGAGCTGAATCCGATTAATAATCAGTATCAGACCCAACTCTCACCTGCCTTGTTTTGCTCACTGCTCTGGAGAACGGAAAATATTCTTATTAGCCTTAAATTGAGCTTGGCAGTTGGGCAAATGCTACAAAACCACACGCTGGCAGTTTACGAATTTCATCTACCCCAGACCGTGCAAGGGTTGCTGGGTGTGTGCTTTAAGGAGCGCCGAGAGCTTGATTGAATAAAACATGTTTAATTGTCATGTGAGCACAGCAGATTTTAAGCTTTGAATAATAACACAGCATCCTGAGAGGCGAGGGACCGCGGTAGCATCTGCGTCCCTGAATTCACTCACTCAGAAGTAAGAGCCTACCAGATGCCAGTGAAAAAAAATCGGATTTTGTAAAGGTTTGAAGCTTCAAAGGCTAACATCGAGGGACATGATGATCTGGGTCTGAAATAGCAATGTTTGTTTACTCTGTCACGGTGTGGCAGATTCCGACTTTGTGTCGAGCAAGTGTGAATGAGTTACCTTACCTTTGGAAGGGTGTATTTGGGAAGCTTCATGGGTGTAAACACATCTCGTCTGGATGACACATAGTAGATTGGCCGACCACCGGTTGACACCTTGGGTAATAGAGGGATCACAAACAGACACTTTAGAAAGAAGTAACAGTTTCAGTGCCACCAGATATTGGTCACATATTAGGGTTGGCTATCTGAGATGTTTGCCACAGCTGAATCATAATTAGATCACAGTTGAAACTGTGCCAAATGCATAACACTGAATTTGGAGGATTAGTTTCTATCTTTGCTTCAATGATCCCCAATATGGCATAGACTATGTTTACTAAGATTAAGTGCTTAATACAGGGCCTGGAATATTCAAAGACAGCTAAAATGTGACGCATCAACATAGCATTCATCCAGATGTGTCCTCCACAACAGCGAAGGACAGTCAATCAAGCGCCGTGCTAAAACAACGGCTTAAAAGTAAAGAACAGTCGTGTGAAAGCATTTGGGAAAGTGCAAATGTATAACTTAAGGTGGTTTGCTAAAATAAAAGAGAACTAATTTAAGAATATAGGTAATTATGTTGAATATTTAAACAAATAAGTGTAATTTAACTGTAGGAAATGCTAAAGTATGATATATAAATGCAATATTGTTTTTTATTGCTGCCATCCCCAAGTACATTAAGATAGGAGCTTACTTTCACCATGGAGTAAACAATTCTGACTTTTCTTTGCAATTGCTAGTTTATACATATCTAACAATTCAGACTTTATAACTCACAATTGCAAGAAATTAAGACAGAATAGCAATTTATAAACTCTCAAACGTGTAAGAAATGTCAGAATTGGAAGTTTATATCTCGCAATCCTGACTTTTTTCTGAGATAAAAAGTTAAGATTTATTTATATCTCAACATTCTGATTATTTCTCGTAATTCTGAGTTTATATCTTACAATTGTGAGTTCATATCTCACAATACAAACTTTATTTATTTACAACTGCGAGTTTATAATGAGCAGTTCAGAATTGTGAGCTATATTGTTAGTCACAAGTGTGAAAAATGAACATGCAATTTTAGGACAAAGGGTCAGAATTGTGAGATTGTAGAAATTACCTATTTATTTTTTTATTCAGTTGTGGAAACAAGCTTCTTTACATTATGCTACACACAGCATGCATTAAACTTCATTCCATTATCTAGAACTAGTCAAAAGTACTAGTCCTCTCTATTATTTACTCACCTGGACAAACACATACTCATCTTGGACCACCAGGGAGTTGGGGTCAATGTATCCAGGAAAAGGTTTGCCCTTGTTGGCATCTGTGCAGTTCTGAAGTTTACATGTGACATACAAAGCCTCTGCAAGAGCAACAGAACAAATGGCAGAAAGGGATGAAGGCATACTGGGTTTCAATATTACCATAAACCAGATGACAGGATACTATGAGAGGATGTTACTCTGAACTGAAAGAGCAGAAGGGATAGGAAAGACTGAGGGCAATTGTACAAGGCCCAAGAATTACGCACTCATTATATATATAAGTAATCTTCATTCATCAAAGTGTTTAAAAAAACCCTCATACAACTGAATGATTGTGTTTTAAGGGACCATATAAAGTAGAACTAACCCATGTAAATTCTCTTCATGTTCTTCAATCAACAGAAATGTAGGTTCAACAGAAAAAAGATAAACTCAGTTTGTGTAGTTTCTAAATTAATATTAAAGTAAAGGGCAGATCAATTCGCTGCTGAAAAACCAAAAATCTGTGTTTGAATTATAGATTCTTAAAATGCAATCAAAGCACATCCAGGGACGCCATTCAAGACTCACGGGTTTCTGAGATGCTGGTCTCAAGGTGAATCAGGCCCGGCTCTTTATCAAGGCCTAGTTTAGACCTAGAGATCCCAAAGGAAAGAAAAAACAAGTTTTTATAAAACGAGTTTTGGAAAAAAGAAAATCCTGTGCATTTCCATAAAACAACACATGGCTCAAAATAAGGCCATTGGATTTTTTTTTTGCGTATGTGTGTGTCGGCTAAAAGATCCATGTTCGCCTCCCAAAGGAGCAATATGGGCTTAGGTGGGAAAGTACCATCTGAACACCCTGTCCTGTTAAGATCCCATTTCCATCTCCATCTTTCTGTGCTCTCTGACAGAAGCGAGGAGCATATCCTGACATCATTAAAAGTAAGCCCTTCTCATTTGCTTCCCAAGAACACCCACAGGCAGCATACATAGCTCTCTCCCTCTATTTAGTGTTGAAAAAAATCATTGTTGCATGAAATATTTATTCAAGACTGAAAAATCAGTGAGAGCTGCTCCAGCGAGGAACCTTCAAAGGTAGAAGCAGACTAGCTCAAGACTCAATGATAGTTATCGGAAGAATTGACACTTTTACAAATATAGTATCCCCTGGCATGCACTGGGATAAGCGTTAATATTTTAAAGGCCGTGCAACAAATTCACAAAAAAGTTATGTTGCTTTTGCGCATGGAATTTCAGCGAAAATCCTGCATTTTCAAGTTTAATCGCCATCAATTAGAATGCAGAGTTGAGGTTCACCCTGAATGGATTCATTTTACAAAAATGTTTATTAATGTGAAATGACTGTACAGATATCCACTTACCGTATTTTCCTGCATATAACCCGCGGGTTATACCAGATTTTACAAACCCCACAGGGGGTGCGGGTTATATAAGGGTGTGGGCTATATCACACATTTTTACACGTAATAATATTTCAATATATTTGTTACGTCCCTAAGCATGTAAGGTTTTTTTTTGTTTGTTTTTTTGTTGGTATTTTCTTTCAGTTTTTCTTTCTTGCGAGGGTTGTTGTCTCTGGCGCTTGTACTATCACTCTGACAGCTGGCGCTGATAGGCTGTCTGACCTGTCAATCATGCAAGAAGACGTGATTGGCTGTGCTGCATGAGGGCGGGCTCTTCTCATCTCATCCGATGATCAACACCTGTAGAATCGCTTCTTAAGGGACGTGCTGCTGCACAGCGGGAGACACTGCTCTTTCTTTTTGTTCTGATTCTGACTTGTGTTTGTTTTCTTATTGTTTGAATTTCGCGCACAAGCACTGTGTACCGAGCCTCAACAGTTATGGATAATTGACGTCACGCAAGCAACATTCGAAATTCGAAATGTGAACTTAAACAAAAAAGTTCATAAATCTATGGGTGCGGGTTATTTAAGGGTGCGGGTTATACCGACAATTTTTTTACACAAAACCTCAAACCCCGCGGACTATATGCAGGTGCGGATTATCTGCGTCTGCGGGTTATATGCGGGACAATACGGTATTTTGCAGCATTATGTGGATGGATGAATGGGTGGATGGACAGACATGAACTATTGATTTGACCTTAAATTACTTTATAATATTGTTTGAATATTATGTTACAGTTTCCATAAAGGAAATTTAAAACAAATCCATTGCAAATGTACAAACAATCGCCAGATGAACAAGATGAAACCAGATATAAAACAGGCTACTGAACTCCTCTGAATCCAATCCATGACTAAGTTTCAAAATGGTGTCACTTGTGTTAGTTTAAAACAAGCAAATGAGTCTGCGGTGACATGATGACGGTAAGCAGAAGTTGATTTCAGGTTGCTAGATTGCGCAATTAACCAATCAGAAAGGAGTATTACAGAGATCCCAACGATTTCAGTGATCTTGGTTCCAAAAGAATTGTTTTTTCCACTGATTTTCCCCATATGGGCTTTTAAAATGTCTTTCTAAAAGAGCTACAAGCAATGAACCAAGCATCCACCTTCATGGGAGTGGGTCAGGTCTAAAGTGATGTTTTGGTGGAGATTTGTCTGCAGAATCATGGGTTCTAATATAGTTTTCAGCAGGAATTATACTGCTGAACATGATTATTTAACAAAAAAGTTGAAACAATGCGGGATGATGGCTTCGACAAAAGGATATACCATTGTTTAACAACCTCAGCTCACTGTAGGTCCGTCTATAAAAGTTTATAAATTATCATTCAAAGTCAATCTCCCTATGTTCTCCAAATAAGTTCAGATATTGCGTCATACTGGATTGAATTTATTGTTGCTCTTTTCAAAGCAAACACTCTCATTTTTCTTATTTAGAAATGGGCATGTATATCAACATTCATTTTGTTTTATGCGATTCTTTTTATCCAAGATACCTTCAGTTATATTTCACCGCTTTACGACCTTGCTTACTCAAAAGAAAGCTTCATTTTCAAATATCTGCAAGGAACTGTCCAGGTTTCGATTTGAGATCAATAGTGAAGGTGAAAATAAAGGAGTTCCTGACCTGTTCAATTCCACCAAGACTCTAAATCTATGCGGTATTAGGCCAGATCAGATACGAGTTCCTTTTGAACAGATATAAAAGTCCATTTCATCCATTCAAAGCTCTATTTCTTCAATCATCTCATATTCTAGCTGTGACCGTGGTGGTGTATCTCATCAAAAGGGACAATCTAATTTCACATAGTCAATAGCTACACATTTGTAAGGGTTATGTGTCTCGTCTCACTTCAGATAATAAGACTCTATATGTGAGAGTTCATTGAGGAGAACTTGTGAGGGTAGATCATTACCAGACTAAAAATAACGGTACTGCAGGCTGACTCTCTGATGTCTTTTCTCTGTCCCACTTTGACTGTGCTTATGCAAAAAATTCGACACAAAAACGTCCTCAAAAACAAAACCATGCTTCGAAATGAAAAGATATGAATTAGAGTGACCAATGGCAGGTAAAAGACAGACATGATCAATGAAAAACTGACCAGCCATTTGAGAGTTGTATCTGTGATTCCCACATTGAACGCACTACAGCTCACTGATTCCTGACATGGAATAAAACATCTTTTGTTTCTTCTTGCTTGCTTTAATTGCTTTAGTTGTGAGGGGGAAACAAATGTTCTTTGTTTCCTATCAAAAATGCTGGGAAAATTATTATTGAAATTACCCATTTGACACATTTTTGAGCCTAAATGTATACACAGTATTGGGAAGGTTACTTTGGAAATGTAATAAGTTACAGATTACAAGTTACCTTATTTAAAATACAATAAGTAGTGTAGCTATTTCTGTCACGGGTAGGCAAGGGACGAAGACGAAGATGAATGACGATCCAACAGAACTTTAATAAATGTAGGGTAACGTAACAGCAGTGAAATCTTAACACGCGGCAAACTCAGACATTCCGTCAACACAAACAACAACCGTCAATTGAAAGGTGGAGGAGGAGAACTAAATATGCTAGTAGTGATGAACAAAAGACAAACACCTGTGATGATTAGTGACCATGGCAACTGATGAGTGACAGAAACATCTAGAACAAAAGAACATGTGACTTCAAAAAGACAAAATAAGAGTCCCGAATGAACAGTTACGTGACAATTTCAATTACTTTAGTTTAAGTAACTGATTACACTTGATTACTTTCTTCTAAAGAATGTTTTCAGCTATTAATCATTTTCAAACATTTAAACCAGCAGGGTTAACCTCACAGTAGTACTCAACACTGATTATTTCTGATTACATTCAAAATCCTTCATCACTTGAATTAAGATTATAATAATAATAATTTAATTTTAAAGCACAGTCGCCACAAAATCAGACTTTCGCACTTTTTTTACTTTGAGATCATCAGAGGTTAGATGAAGATTTCTGGATGGAATGATTTTAAAGTTTTAAAGTTTAAAGCACATGGTGGAAACTCTCAGACAGGTTGTATCCTAAAGCTTTCAGCAGCAATATGAATTGATGTAATTAAGAGCCAATCAAAAGTATCAGAATAGCACTGCTTTACTAAGGCATTTCGCACATCAAAAACAGGCAATGTAACTAATTCACATTATTCAACATATCCTAGCTTATTACTTAGAATATAATCACATGTAACCCCTTTTGCAATTGTTAATGTTTTTATAAGTAACTGTGAATAAAACATTTTCTCAGTAATTCTAACAGATTACAGTTATTTGTTTTGTAATTAAATTATGTAAAGCCATAACATGTAACTAATCACTCCCCAACACTGTGTACTCACACATAAACACTTGTAATTTCCATGGACAAAATTATTTTTGTACTGTACAATTTGTATATTCTATATTCTAGTTGTCAACTCTACAAGATTCAAATCTCTACCAGATGAATCCAGTAGATGAACATTTGCTTTACACCATCTTGCAGTTTCAGTTCATTTATTCATTCATGAATGCAAATGCCAGATGCTGTAAAAATATTTGATATTTTCTTATATATTTTTTATTATGTTTTTCCCTGACTTCTAGCCACGTCTTGTCCCAGTTATCAGTACTTAGTAGAGTATATATTTATACTATTAAATAAATTTGTCATAAAGAAAAAAAAAATTGATCCATCCATGCCCCCTTTTCAGTTCATCCCAACTTTTCCACTTGAGACCAGAGACAAACATAAAATCGAATCGCATTTAGAATTTATTTCTCAACCGGTCTCTTTAATCACCCCAGTCTAGACATCTATTAGCCATCCTGATCGAGTTGAATAAGCTTTCTTAATGACTAAATCATTTGCAACATTGCAAACGCAGACTCCGACTCAGTAACAAGGTCTAATGACAACATTAATTAAAGAACTTCTAAGGTTTGGAAGTAAACCTGGCATTGGCGGTGGAACACAGTGGGGAAGATCACATCAGGGTTGAACAACAATCCGTGTTCTTTGGTTTATTATTTTATCAGCCACAGAATGCAGGAGTTCAAATGATTGATGTTGCACACGCAGCAGAAGGAATCACACAGAGAGCTTACCAGTAGAATCGATTGGGCGCCACCCGCTCGTGAACGAGCTGCCATCGACGGCCAAACTCAACAGAGCTGTAGAGCTGAGGACGAAAAATTGTGTTAGGAATTGTAGGAAGATTTCTGCCACTTGTTTAGTTTACTCTATATTCTTATCATTAGCTCTGCTAATGCTCCTAGTGATCTGCCTTATTGCCTACAGAGTTAGCTGTCTTCTAAGGCTACATTAATTATAATAACAGCAACTCAATGCAATACAGAAAATGGAAGTGTGTTTTCAATGCCCATTTGCTAAGTTTTTTCAATGCCCATAATCCAATATGCATTTTTGTATCAACATGTTTTTCATTATTTAGCATTTGTTTTTTAAAGAAATCAAGTATCCATTTTAGTCAGCAAGGAGGAATTTTCTCAACAGTAATAGTAAAAAAATCAAATGGTTAAACAGATAAATAATTAATTGTAAAAAAAAAAAAAAAAATCAGTGCTGTTCTTTAAAAAATTCTTCCTCCAAAATGTGAAACTGTTTTCAACATTGGCATGTTTCTAGAAGGATTATGTGACTGAAGACTTCTGAAAATGCAGCTTTGCCATCACAGCAACAACATTTTAAAATATATTAAATTAGGACATTTTTATCTTTAATTATAATCACATTTCACAGAAACCTACAAAATCTAACCAACCCAAACGTTGAAACGAAAGTGTGTTTACAATCTTTCTTTTGTAAACTTTCTCTTTCTTTTTATTTTCCCAGATTGTTGCGGTGCATTATAGAATTGTCTTCTCCAAGTCTGATGTGAAATGTATTCAAAGCAAGGTATCTCAGAAGGCAAAGTTTATAACTTTTACTATTAAAGGTTATTACTTTTGCAAACAGAACTTTCATCAGAAATGTGCCACAGATACGGTGGCTTGGTAATATGATTAAAGATGGCCGAGAATATAAATCTGCACTGTTATTCTTTTGATATTCCATTCATAAATGTGCAAAAATTTATCATTTTGAGAAAATTGGGGCGAAAACCACATTATGAAATACAATGTTTTTCTCCAAATCACATTGGCCACTATTGGCACCCCTAGAAGATTTTATGAGTAAAATATCCCATTAGTATCTAAATTGTTTAACACACCAGGGTGACTAGGAACATTTTTGTTTCATAGGAGTATAAATGTGAGGGAACACAAAGGCGTAATTCCCTTAATCATCCATCAAAATTATTAAAAACACAGTTCTGATGTGAAGCAAAATATTGTTGAGCTTCACAAAATAGAAAATGCGATAATTAAGAAATTCCAATCACATAAAAATGTTAAACTCAGTGCTGTTATTTTTGCAAAAGGACATTGAAAAGCATTTAATAAAAGGATGCCAATAATTACGGCCAATGTGTTTTGGAGAAAAGCATTCATTTTATAATATGATTTTTTATTTACCCTCACTTTCAATTCTTTTTAGGATAAACAATGCAGATTTATTTTTAGAGCCATCTTTGATTAGATTTACCAGGTTTGTTAATAATTCTGGCCACAACTCTATCTTAAATTATTGCCTACATAGGCAGCTAACTAAGTTTTCAAACCGAGCTAAATAAATTGTGAATGATTTTTTAATACAGAATAAAATAAAATAAACGATAATTTCAAAATTATTATAATTACACTGGAAAGCTGGCAAGACAAGAGAACAAGCACAAAGACCTTAAATTCACTAAATGAGGCATAAAAATGACTCACATGTATATATATTTCTCAGTATGACAAAACACATGCTATTTATGTTCACAGTGCTTTGGGGAAAATCATTTTAGATAAATTACAAACACAAACATTTCACACTGGTACTTATAGCACGTTAGAATTATATGCACCATTTATTAAAGTGTGAAACTTCACTTGCATTGCACAAAGCAGCTTTGGCAAGACATTTCTTGATGCACTTGTATTTGCCTCAGTTGGGAACGGTAATATACAATCTTGTATATATATATATAGCATTCATTCACATAAGTTGGCTAACACAAGTTTGTTCATTCAACAGTATTTGTGCAGCGAAAAAGAAGTAATGTAGTTGAGTATGATGAAATAAGAGGCAAGGTTCACCACAAAATCCGAAAGCAATTGGTCACAGGAGACGCGTGATAATACCAGGTGCAACGGTAATGCGTCTTGGTTGACTACTTGAGATCGATTCACCAAAAACGCAACTTAATACCAGGTGGAAACAGGCTTTCTCTCTCGCTCTCACTCAATTTCCAGGATATTGTATATAATTTGCAGGAGACTCCCAGTAGAGGTGGGATGTATGAATCGGTGTTCAGTTGGTTTAAGACCAGCATAGTGTGGTTTAAGTTGCTTTTGGGGTAACATTTTATTTTGATGGTCCCTTTTGAACATTCGGTTGTCTACACTCTAAAAACAAATTATGCTATATAGCACTAAAAGTGGTTATTTGGCTCGTAATCATAGGGGAACCATTTTTAGTGCTATATAGCACCAAATGGTGCTACAAAGAACCATTATGAGGTGCCATATAGCACCAGGTATATAACCATATAGCGCCAAATGGTTCTTTGTAGCACCATTTGGCGCTATATAGCACAAAAAATGGTTCCCCTATGATTACAAGCCAAAGAACCACTTTTAGTGCTATATAGCAACTTTTTTTTTTAGAGTGTATAAGTAACTTTGCAACTACCAGTCTACTAACACTTTAATGAGAGTTAGGCAACAGAATGTGCTAAAGGGACCATCAAAAAAGTGGAAACGTGAAGCACAAATATGTTCATCAATGGAGGTTATTGAGCTTTCATTTCAGCTTGTTTCCTTCTCTCATGTTTACTGTTATAATAAACCTCAGGAACGCTGCCAATGACACTGTGGTACAAAATCTGTCAACACTAATAAATTATGCAGCATAGATTTGGATAGGGTTTAATTACTACTGATTGTGTTTTCTTTTTGTGCTGTTTGCATTTGCGGCTTTCAACCCATGGCTAGTCATGCACATTGTGCAAACAGTTAACTATTAGTCTTCAATTGGCTGATAATTCTTTTTGATTGTGTTCATTTAATTGTAATTCATTCTCAGCGGCCCTTCTTCTAGGGTGAAGTCAATGTTGATTTGTCAAAATTGAAGTCAATGCTGTCTAACACCATCACTCGAGACTTGAAAGTATCATCAATGTTATTTGATTAAATTGTATGTCACTGTGAAAGGTAATTTGTCTGCATTATTACTTTGTTCTTTTTGAAGATACATTTGGTGAAGAAACCCTTTTTTAAATTGTATGTTCATAATCTTAATCATTTATAACATTTAGATCCACATTAAATCTCAAATTAAAGGGGTAAGGAATTAAAATGATTTATCAGTTGTACCAGATAAAAAAAAACAAAAAAAAACAAATCTTGAATAGTTAAATTATCTTTTGATATGATTAAATCTGACGCTTAAACAATCTTTTCAGAAGAGTAAAATGTTTTCATAATTTATTAGCCCTAAACCATGAGCTCGAAAGCATATAATTAATGGTAATTCCCTTCAACTGGGGATCCATAAATTGTCTTAATTGCCAACTTTAAGCTCACTGAAATTGTCTCTTTAAGACTTATTTCCTCTCACATTGATAATTGCCCTTTGAGAACATATTTCAATCCCAAGTATAGATTAGCATCCATTTGCACGCATGCGTTTCATTATTATAACATCTTGCGTTGCAGTTTGTGCCTCAAATGTTGATCAAGTATGAAGATATTATAAATATGTTTTTCCGTTGGCTTTCCTGCATTTGGTTATGTTTGGCAATAAAACAGCTTGATAATTAGAGAACGACACGAAGAGCGCCTTTCTAAATGCTATTCCCAATTATTCATTGCTATTAGCTAAAATGATCGTGCACCTTCTGGTCATGGCCGTAAGCAAGGATCCAGTCCTCCTGCTCAGGATGAAACAACAGGCTGAGGATGTAGAAGTTGAGACGGTATTTTTGATAGGTGGCACCTTCATCTGAGCTGATGAGCAAACTGCTCTCCACCTCTGGATCTGTCAGCAACATGATCTGAAACACAGACAAGAGGTTCTTAGTCTCTACATATTTTCTTCATTGTCCCTCAGGGACCAAATGCCTCAGTTAGTGGACGTATGGAGCCTCATTAAAACCTATTCTGTTCAAATAAAAAAATAACTTTATAAAATAATCTGCAAAATGTATAAATGAAACAGATTCATCCTCATTAAAGTTCCAAAAGTTATTCAGTGAGGAGCAATAAGTGATTTTGTCTTTGTCCTTTTGTTGGATTAACATTAAAAACCGCAGTAGGATTATTAGGACGCTGTCACTTTAAGAGTGAATGCAGAGATCTAATATGATACATATAATTCAGTATTCTATCAGAGACGTCGCTTTTATGGGCGCGTGCTTTAGATGTTTGCACACAGAAAACTTCCCACACTGAAAGTAATGCACTTGAATATCTAAACTTTCAAGGCTAAAAGCAAAAATCTCTTGCTCTCTTGCTCTTGTGTTGGATGCAGGACAAATAGACAGGAACAAAGAACGTAGTGACTTTGATAAAGGGCCAAATTGTTATGGCATGGCAGCTATGTCACAATTTGCCAAAAGGGTGTTGGGTGCCCAAGGCTCATCGATGAGGGCAATGAAGGCCATTCCGTCTGGTCTAAGCCAACAGAAGGCACAATTTTAATAATGGTTATGGGTGGAATGTGTCACAACACAGTCACATCTGGGAAACCATGGTTTCGGCCATTCACGTGGACGTAAATTTGTAAAAACGTGAAAAAAACGTCCCATCAAAACATTGAAAGTGGCCTGTTTCAGCATGATAATGCACCCTATTTATATATATAAATAGATTATTATAAAGTATTAGAATATTAAACAGACATTTTAATTTTAATCATACTTCAAAACTATAAAACATATGCTACCCAAAACATATAGTTTGACATTCAATACATATAAAACAAAATAAATACATCTCAAAGTGAATTGTGGTAATTGTTAAGAATCGGCGAGTATCGTGTGTGATGTGGAGAGTCAAGACGAGGAAGCAGGTATACAAACTCAAAATCACTTTAATAGTAATAAATGAAAACAAAAACACTTTAAATACAAAATCAAAGAGCACACCTGTGCATAAACAGAACCAAACATAAAATTAAAGGAAACTCGAGACAAGACATAAATAACTTAAACAACCGAAAAACACAAGGGAAACACAAGAGGGTTTTATACTCGAGGGAATGACAAACACCTGAGTAGACTAACGATTAAGTGATCACACGACAGGTGCAGGGAGTGGAACAATGACCTTACAGACAGGAAGTGCACAGATGACACGACTAACAGGACGTGTTCCCAAGACCTCACCAACAGGAAGTGACAAAGAAGACCCAGACAGACAGGAAAAAGTGTTACAGTAATACAGGCACTAATGCTGTGGATGCATGCTGGTGTCCTCATGGGTCCAAAAGGAAGCGTGGAGGGACTCCCGCGCCACCACAGATGCGAGTTGTCAGACCCGGGATGGAGGAGCACACATGACGCAACGGATGGGCCATGGCTCCATGATGGAGCGCCATTCCCCTGACCTGTCCCATGACTTAGAGAGGACAAGCCGCTGCCCCTCACTCCTTGGACCCATCCTATTTGATCCCTACCCTTCCTTCACGGTTCCTTGGCACAAAGAGGACACCAGATCTCCTGTTTATTTTGACACTTAATTTACTTCATTCACTTTATTCATGTTAAACAAATGCCTGTCATTAGCTCCTTCCGCCACATGCTATTTATAAATTTGAACATGCATTGAACTTGGAAGATTCCTTTAAACCATATCAACTAATAATAATATTAAAAGATTATCCACACTGCATCTCAATTTGTATTTCCTATACAAGGCTGGAGGCTCATAAATTTGATGTAATCACAAATATGTTCCTAATTTGCAACTCTTAATGAACACTTTTAAAGTTGTGGCAGCACTGCGTCGTGTTAAATGTGATATCTTCATTTCCAACTCTTGATTTGCTTGGCTTGATCTCATCATAATCGCAGTGGATCACAAGCATAAATCTCTTTAACGCTGTCAATCTTGTAACACACTCCAATGAGTAATTCATTACGGCACGAGCGTGTGCACACTTTAACTCACCCTAAAGCGCAGTCAGAGTGTTAAATCTATAATTTCCCCTGAGCACTTTTTCTTTTCTATTTTAGAGTGCCACCAGTCTTAAGTTTGTGCCAAATTTGAAAATAAATAAATAAAAATAATCAGCCTCAAACATAATTGAATCGGCGAGGCTGAACCGTTTCAAACCCTTATCATTGACAGCGAGCTGAAGGTGTCAGGGTCTAAGGACTGTGTGTAAGTGTGTATCTTTGCTCCGCAGCAGAATTGTTTTAGGGTCTTTTTTATGTTCCATTGGTTTCTTTTTCTGGATTTTAACTCTTCTCATAGCTACTTTATGGATACAAGCTTTGTATCATCAGATGAATAGCCTTCTTGATTTTGTAAACCGGGTCAGTGCAACTTGTTTAAGAACTGTCTTGTTTCTTCCTTGGCACATAGCGTCCACTTCCATTTCAATTGCATTCTTGACCCATCTCTCCAGGGCAATAGCTTTATTAAGTAGAGCAGGGAAGCAGAGCTCTACAGACCATTCGTCAAACGGGACATGCTAATGCAAACCATGGCAGTGTGAACCCAGAACACCTGCTCATCAATCATCACCAACTCAACAAACATGACCCAGATGCCAACCAATCAGTGGGTTGCTTCATTGGTAATTAATTATTTTCTTTTAAAGAAGAAAACATTGTTATGCATTTCATTAGGGCATTTCACAAATTTTATAATATGCTATTAGTGATTAATTTTTTTTTAATTTTTTTTTGCATACTGGGACCAACATGGCATACTGGTTGGTGGTTTGCTGGATACCAGCATGTGATGTTGGTCTGTTGGTGTTTTGCATGCTGGGACCAGGTTGGGATGCTGGACAAGCACATGTTGTCTTTTGAGTACTGGTATGATCTCAGCAAGACCACAACAAAGCTTGCTTATGTGTTACATATCACGTTTCTTACTGTGTGCTCGTAATTCAATAATGACCGAGACAAAACACTGTTTTCATATGGTCCCAATCAATGGAAAATAAATGTGGCAGTCACTGAAATAAAGCCGATTCACTCTACAAATAATGAATGAGCATTTGTGATGACACTTGGGGTTAACAAGCAGAATCAACGAAGATAAGAGGAACAACACGAACAGAAAAAAGAGAAGAGATGAGTGTAGTGACGCAATGAATACAGCTGACTAACAGCCATACAGCCGTAGATGAAAACAACTTCAAATAAATTACATCCTTACCAGAGGATGATTAAACAACTCCAAAAATTGCATTACTATATTCACTTATTACAAGCCAGTTTGGCTTTATTTTGTTCATGTACAAAGGTTGTTGAAGTCAGTTAGAAGTCATCATTATGGTGATTAGTGTTCCCTTCAGTTGGGCACTTGTCCATTGTCACAGTTTGAGTTTTGTCATGTTTCATTCCATTCATCCTCATCATGTCTTTTTAATCAATCACTAATTATCATGTTTGCTCCTTGTTGGTTTCTGTATAGAAGCCTTCTGTTACAGTCCAGTCATTGTCCAGTATTGAGTTAAACATAACCGTGTTGTGGTTGTTTTCTATTTTCCCTTCTCTGTGTTTAAGTTTTGCATTAAAAGATATGCAAGTCCTGGAAATTGCATTAAAAGTCCTGGAATTCTCCTTCGTCGTGCACTTCTTTGACACAGCCACTCAACATGCAACAGCCATTGACTTTGGTTGAATTAATCAGCAAATGTTGAATGTGCATGCTATCACGATTGTTGATGATATTTCATGCTCTGTCTGCAATGACATACCTTTTACTATGTGTACTTCATTATGTGCAATCAGTGACTGACAGCTGGAATTTGACACATGTGAGTTGCCAAATGAGTATGAAGGTCTTGAAACCAGCAACTCTGAAAGTGCTTGTTCATGGAAAGTTTGCGAAGCGTGCGTGTTTGGATGCGCTCCGTCAGTGAATCATGCGTCGGGCGTGCGTCGAATGTTCGTGGAATACTTTGGTCAATTTCTCGACGCACAAGCACGCACAAACCCAATCTGTGCGTGATTTGTGAGAGATTCGTGCATGATCGGCTGTGTGACTGGCCCTTTAGGCAAAGCAAAACCTGATTCAATGTGTTCCTTGAGTGCAATGTAAGTCGCTTTGGATAGGGCACCAAATTGCGCCAACCAGTCTTACCAAACCTATGGTTTGTAACAGATTAGCCAGTGTGATTTAATTCTTTCTCCCTGTCATTATTTGATCAGATTTGCTTGGCTGATTTAGTTTAACAAAGTTTTGATTTGAATTAAATTAGTTAATTCTGGTGGTAACAATTCGAATTACAATAGCAAAAATTGAATTTAACTGAAGTTTTACAGTGTAAATATAAGAGTAAATGCAGACCAACTATTCCAACCACATTTGGAGGTAGTGTGAAAAAAGAAAATATGGCCACATAGCATTTGTTAAATTCTATTCAATAATCCTTTGCTCTAAAATACGATTTTAAACTTGACCCATTACATGCAGCTCTATATGATTCTAGTCATCCAATGCAAAACTAATAATAATAACCTATACTGTATGTCCTATTTGTGTTTTATCAAGTCACAATTTACTCAAAAATTGACAACACATCTGAGACAGGTTTTAATACCAGGGTCTAAACAATTGTGACATTTCCAGTTTTGTGTGAACTGTCCCTTTGGATCGCTTCAGTCAGAAAGTGAACATATCAGTCATAATAGCCCTGCTCTGAAGCTTTTATGGAGAAATGCCTCTCTATTTGGATTTCTATGATATGACGTATACATATGAAAAAGCAATATGCAGATGCAGGTGTGTTTCTCTCTTCAATGTCTTTTGACCTTCAGTTGTACAGAAGTAAAAGACAGGCACAGGTGACAAAAAAAGAAAGAATCCAAGAGTGCGACACTGCGGATGCTCCAGAGAAATGTAGTTAAAAAATGAAATACAGATTTCGCTATTGCACTCACCTATTTTAGAACGCTTTGATCAGCACTATAAAAGTGAAATGCAGATAATTCAAGAGCAAGTAATTCTGGTTTTAGATAAAATTAAGGATGGTCTGCACTGGCCTTGTCGACTTGGCTTTTATAATGTGAGTCACATATTACCAAGGGCAATTAATTTTATCTTCTTTTCACCGTCTCCATACTCATGCAGCCTTGCAAAATCCACCTCCGTATCTTTCCTCTGATTCTGTATGTTAAGTCCCTATCAGTGACTTGAAGCATAAGAGCAGAGGTTTCTGGGAAGACAAAGGTTAATGAAGCAGCAGATGAGGTGGCTGGAGAGACGCTTACAGAGTGCGGTTGAGAATCTTTGAGTCCCGCTGCGCAGTGATACGTTGGCACTGATAGAATATTAATGAAATTAGAAATATGTTACGGCTCCATCTTAAACTAATTGGATTGTCTCACTCCTGTAAATCCTGATCATAACGAGGTTGGTCATGAATGCCTTTTTTGTCCTTTTCTTTTTTTTTGCTGCTAACCTGACTTGGATGAATGGTCTTCTAAGCTTGCAATTCAGATTTTGTTATTTTGGATTGTGCTTATGCAAAGATAAAGCAGGGACGGAAGAGGAGAATGGGTCCAAGCATGGTGCAGCACTGTACACAGTAACCAAAAAAAATATTATAATAATAAATAGCGGGGGGGATTTAGCTTTTCAGAGCCAAACGAGTTGCAAATACCTACCAACCAACCTACTAAAGCTGCACGATTCTGGATAAAATGAAAAGCACAATTTTTTTTGGGTTTGTTCTCAAAATCACAATTCTTCCACAAACTAAAAATAAATAAATTTTATATAATGTTATTAAATTACGTAATTTACTAGAGGTTCTGACAAAACCTTAATTTCTATAGTCTATTGAAAATGTTAAATTAAGCTGGATTAATTTTTAAAAAAACAGTTTGAGTGAATGATTCAATGACTCATAAATATAAGATAAGCTTTTTTGAACAAATGTCTTAAATTAATGATGATGATGATACATAAAAACTGATTTTTATGACTCAATGGCAGCGTGAATGCATATTTTTATGTTCTGGTGTGATTTTGTCAAAGGTTTAATAAACAAAGGCAAATCGTTGCCATTTCGGATTGCGATCGTGTGGGTGTTTGAATCAAGATGGCAATCTTTTAACGGCTACAGATCTATAACCTACCTACCTACAAATCTATCTACCTTCCAACCAACCAATCATCCAACAGTGTTGGGGAAGATATAAGTTACAAGGTGCTCATAAATGAACTAGAGTCAAGCTACCCTTCTGAAAAAGTAGTAAGCTAAAAGTTACTGGCAAAAAATAGCTAGCTACATTTAAACTACATTGAATTATTTATTTACTAATTTACAATTATATCATACAAATACCTAAATAATTGTTAATGAAGGACATTTGAAGTAAAATGTTTGCTTCAATGCATTACATGTCATCTATCCATCCATCCATCCATCTATCTCAGTGTTTTTCAACCTTTTTTGAGCCAAGGTGAATTGAAAAAAATAAATACAAATAAATCACAAATCACACCACCAACCGAAAATGTAAAAAATCTGTCTATCTATCTATCTATCTATCTATCTATCTATCTATCTATCTATCTATCTATCTATCTATCTATCTATCTATCTATCTATCTATCTATCTATCTATCTATCTATCTATCTATCTATCTATCTATCTATCTATCATGAACATTTCAGCATACATTAGTGATTGTAGTAATTGATGTCTATTATATCCATTGAGTAAATCTATTTCTGCGTGGTTCAGATGGCTATATTCATTTTGCAAACTGTGTTCCAAATGTGATCATCAGTTTGGTTTCTCACATTCACAGTGTGTGGTTTTTAGTGAACAATCTTAAAATAACTTTAGATTTGTTCCTCAAAAAGCTCTTGTATTACTTCAGAAGAGTATACAAGTCATACAGACTATTATTATAGTACTATTATATGCTATTCTGAGCTTTACAGTTTGATTCATTGTCCTTGAATCCCTCATTTTTCTTCTTTTGGGTTCTACGATAGAAAAATAGTGATAATATGGGTTTTGGAATATTATGAGGTTGAAAAAATATTTCTCCTCGAAAGTAGAATCACTTTATTCACTTTAAATGCAACTCAAAGTTTACAAAAAAAACAAAAACTGTAAAATAACAGGTTACTAATTAATCTCCTAATTTTAAGTAAATCATGTGCACAATATAATAATGTGTTCCCTTGATTCACGGAAGGAAAATTAAGTTGAAATGATGTAAAATTAAGGAACAAATTAGTTCAACATGGCCACGGTTTACAAAAACGAGTGCAAAAATGCACATAAAAAGGAAAAGGAAAAAAATATTATCTTAATCTTAAAAAGCTCTTTTTAATATCTTAAAAAGTTTTAATTATCCAGTAATATATTTAATAGCAAACATTTAAAAGTGAAAGTTAATTGTCAATTGCCAAGTTAAGTAAACTGTAAAACACAGCATATTAACTGTAATAATGGAACTGGCAACAAGATTTTTTTTTTTTTAAACAGCACTATTGAAGGTGAATGATATTATAACTTTATTGACCAGGTGAGGACAGTTAATCTATGCTTATTGAATTTGTGATCAGATGAAAATGAAGTCTCATTAAAAATGTGTACACAAGCTTGCACAGTCACATACATAAAGCACATTAAGACATTCCTTCTTTAAGTGAATGAACACACACACTCACACAAAACACACCAGCACACACATTCTTCCACTGATGACTAAACATCATTAAAAAAACTGTAAACCAAGCTGTTTGCCCTTTCAGTGCTTACGCTTATGTTTTCACAACACACACAAATCTCTCCGGCAGTCTTTGTAAGTGTGCACAGGTGGGCAGCTCAGGAACGACTGAGCGCTGTTTCTTTTCCTCCCTTGCTGATTCCACAGATCTGTGGACTGAATGTGCGCCCTGAACTCAGAGCTGTGTTGTTTTTATTTTTTCTGCTCTTATTAGGGATGCAGGTGGTGAACTTGTCCATATTCCCTTATTAACCAAGGCTATTGTTTGCTCACAGGAGGACTGACCAATTAGGGTGAAATGCTGCGTTGGGTCCCAAGTGAGTGCTCAAGGTGTTCACAAAACATCCAAGGTGTTGTTATTTAAGGTTACCTCGAGAGATAGGGGTACTGGGATAACTCAGTTATTGGAGACGATTGGGTGTTTGTGGGAGAAAGGTAGTAGCTATGCGTTTCGGCTGTTTTCCTTATATTGTCAATAAAGGGGACAGTTCACCCCAAAATTCTCTCATCGTTAAATTCATCCTCACGTCATCGGAAACCTGCATGCATTACATAAAAAAATAAAAATAAAAATATGTATATAAAAATACACACACACACACACACACACACACACACACACACACACACACACACACACACACACACACACACACACACACACACACACACACACACACACACACACACACACACACACACACACACACACACACACACACACACACACACACACACACACACACACACACACACACACACACACACACACACACACACACACACACACACACACAGACACACAGACACACAGACACACACACATATATATATATATACACACATACTTTTTTAATGTAGTTCATTGTATGGGAAAGAAAAAATATGTTTGAATAGTATCATCTTTTAAAATGTATACTAAATGATAATTTTCATTTTTGGATGAATTATCGCTTAAATTTCAAATTTTTATTAAGAAAAAAAAACAATGTATATAGATGTTTTCCGGTGACCAGATTTTATAACATAATATGGAAAAATTTGTGCCATTCATGCCTCAGGTGATTGGCCCAAAAATAAAATAAAATAAAATCCAAATTAGCTTTGTTCAAGAAACGTAAAAACGAGACTTGAGAGGTTTTTCATATTTTGGAAATTAAAAAAATATTTATGCTTGTGGCCCTGAAACCTCTCTTTAGTCGACCTTCCTCATTCTTCTTTATTGCATGACATACACAGAATTTATTTTTAACACAGCAGGAAAGCCAAGCTTGTTCATGAGACTCTTACGGTTTGTAGCTAAACAGCATTTAGCTTTATGTGAAAGTAGATTCTCAAAAGGCCTATTTAAGAAAAACTTCAAATGCAACATGTTTCCATTCGATATTACAAGCAGAATTGATTTTATTTTTTAAACAACAATTATTTAATGTATAGACTTAAATCCACATAAAAATAACTAACATTAATTATAAGAAAACTTTACTGATGTTTTCACCATGCTAATTACTCTACTGTAGTGTCTAAAGTCCCAATTAGATCATATTAATGCCTTTACTATCGCTATTCCATATAATTCATATAAACTATAACTGTCTTTTTCATAGAAAAGTCCTGCATCGATTCAGTCTTCCACATTGGTTATAGTTTCATTGCATCACATTCTTTCTCTGTGGTAAATACAAGGCTTATTCCTCACAGCGTGAATTATTCTGAAAACGATGAAAAGTGTACACCCTGATGAAGCTAGATGCTTGGTTTTATTAAGGTGATGTGGCCATTAATATGTTCACATGTTGGGAGACGGCAGTAAGCGCATCCACTTTGTTCTCTTTATTTTACAGAAACGTTTTGTAATGATGTATGCTGGCAAGAAATGCAACAGACAAACAGTATGAAGTAATGTTAATGTGCAGCCCAGTTCATCAAATGATGGGCTTTCTCTTTTCTTTTTATAGGTAGAAAATGTTTCCATATCAGAAGGTACACAGGCCAACACATGTGTTGGGTTTTGATGTTTTATCGGGATCTTCCTTGTACATTGTCTGCATTTTTAGATTTCCGCCCAAAAAAAATCAACAACAAAACGTTTAGAAATGTATAAGCTGTTTCCTCATTTATACGCTTGTCCTCACAAGGACAAGGATTTTGGATATTGCCAACTTTATGGGAAATTTTTTTTCTCATTATGTAGGGTTTACCTAAACCAAACATACACACATGTACAGAAAGAGAGGGAGAGAGAGCGATACTCACTGTTAGCAACTTACTTTGCATAATGATGTAACCAACAGAATGTTTCCTTGAATGAATCAGTAAATGAATCTAAATAAGTTATAGGAAAATATCTAAATAGTATAAATCAAAATCACTAATGAGAGGATAAATGTACCATAAAGACTCAGTTTGTACATTCTCTCTCTAGATTTAAATGTTCAACTTGATGTTCATTTGAAGTTATGTTGAAATAGAAATGGCAAATTTTTTCTGTATTGTGGTACAACTGAGTAAAACAGATTCAATTTAAAAAAGAACAAAAATGTAGTGCAGGGCCTTGGCTCTATCCATTGGTTGGAGATGTGGGCGGGGTTTAAGGCTGCTACGTGATTGGAGAAGTCCTGCATACTGTACGTCACAAGAGGGAAGTCTGTTGCTCGCATCAATTTTGACATTTTGATTACTGTATTTTACGCAGATAATCCGCACCCTCATATAGCCCGTGGGTTTTGTGTAAAAAATTGTTGGTATAACACAAACCCTTATATAACCTGCACCCATAGATTTATTAACTTTTTTGTGTAAGTTCACATTTCGAATGTTGCTCGCATGACGTCAATTATCCATAATTGTTCAGTCAGAATCAGAAGAAAAAGAAAAAGCGGTCTCTCCCGCTGTGCAGCAGCACGTCCCTTAAGAAGCGATTCTACAGGTGTTGATCATCGGATGAGATGATTGACAGCCAATCACGTCTTCTTGCATGATTGACAGTACAAGCACCAGAGACAACAACCCTCGCAAGAAAGAAAACCAGAAAGAAAATACCGCAAAAAAAAATTACATCCTTAGGGACGTAACAAATAAATTGAAATAGTATTGCGTGTAAAAAGTTTGTGATATAGCCCACGCCCTTATATAACCCGCACCCCCCTGCGGTGTTGTAAAATCTGGTATAACCCGCGGGTTATATACAGGAAAATACGATAAACGTTACAGGGTCAAACATAAAAGAAAAAACAAACAAAAAAACACGCATTAATGAATTGACCATAAGACAACATGCAATGACAATAAGATATTTAACATGCATTTAGAAATTAGATGCATTAGTACAAAAAATGCATTAAATTAGTTTCACACACCAATCTTTGATACCAATCTTTCATTTGAAAGCCATGTTTCTAGCATCTGTAAAACGGCATTCTTCCATCTTAAAAATATATCTAAATTGCGACATATGCTCTCTAAGACAAATGCGGAAAAGTTAGTTCATGCGTTCATGAGTTCAAGGCTAGATTATTGTAATGCTCTACTAGGTGGTTGCCCTGCACGCTTAATAAACAAATTCCAGCTGGTCCAAAATGCAGCAGCTCGAGTTCTTACTAGAACCAGGAAATATGAGCATATTAGCCCAGTTCTGTCAAACCTGCACTGGCTTCCTATTAATCACCGAATATATTTTAAAATCTTGCTAATTACTTACAAAGCATTAAATGGTTTAGCTCCCCAGTACTTGAGCGATCTCTTAACACATTATAGTCCTTCACGTCTATTGCGATCCCAAAATACTGACCAGCTTATAATACCTAGAATATCAAAGTCAACTGCTGGCGGTCGATCCTTTTCCTATTTAGCTCCTAAACTCTGGAACAGTCTTCCTAATACAGTTCGGGAAGCAGACACACTCTGTCAGTTTAAATCTAGACTAAAAACACATCTTTTCAACCTGGCATACACATAACACATTATACATACATTTTAATCCAAATCATGTAAAATGGTTGTTAGGCTGCATCATTTAGATAAGCCGGAACCGAGAACATTCCCATAACACCTGATGTACTCGATACATCAGAAGAAGAATGGCATCTACGCTGATATTGTTCTCTGTTTATTCCGAGGTTACCGTGGTCAGCCGGATCCGGGCCGTATCCAGATCAGATGAAGGACCTGGACACGAGCACAGCACTACCCTGAAGTGTCTGCGGAGACCGTGACTCTACTAGACCCTCCCCTGTGACGATCATGAACCCATCTCCAACCGGACCAAATTGGACTTCATATTGGACTTGAATTGTTGTCAATATAATAATCATGTACTGTTTGGCTTTGGCCAGAGGAGAACTGGTCCCCCGACTGAGCCTGGTTTCTCCCAAGGTTTTTTCTCCATTCTATTCTTCATTCGTTACGTCACCTGCCGGAGTTTTGGTTCCTTGCCGCTGTCGCCTATGGCTTGCTCAGTTGGGGAAACTTAACACTTAAAGTTCATCAATTGTATTGATTCGCCTGCTCTTTTGGAGCTGCTGTTCAGCCAAACAAATTTTGTTTATATTGTCTTTTCTGTGACCACTGTAAAGCTGCTTTGAAACAATCTACATTGTAAAAAGCGCTATATAAATAAAGGTGACTTGACTTGACTTGACACCATCCCTCTTCACAGGCAAATATTTAACCACATAAACCTTAGCTCACGACACAGAAGAATATTTACCACCTAGTGGTTGAGACAGTTTACTACCGTTGCTGAAGGTCAGGGCAATTAAAACCACAAAGGCAGTTAGCTAAATGTTGAAATCTTTATCTCAGGGGGCTCAGTCTTTCTCTCTGATGGAACGATTGTGCCGATGGTTCAGTTTTAGGGCCGTCTTTGAGGGACTAGATGGCACTCACGGGGTTGCCAGGCGACTGGCAAAACTGATTATGACTCAAGCATTCCGGCATGCAAGCATACCTTAGATTATCGAAACACTGCAGCTTTAAACTTACAGTAAATACATTACATACAAACTAACGCAAAACTCTAAATTATCAAATGAATAGTGATCTTACAAAATGGAAGGAAGAAATGGAAGCCAATACAGAAAGAAAGGATTAATCTTTTATAGTGGAGCTTTTTAGCTTAGACAAGATTTTTGGCTATAATGTACTTTCATATAAGTTTTCATCTCTTATTCTCTTTGTGTGTGCATATTTCGTTCTCTCTCTCTCTACGTGAAAACATGAGTACAAGTCATGAGTACAAAAAAATAGCAACCCCTGTTATCTGGCAATTATCTTTCAAAAGACACATACGCGACCGTACAAGCTTGTCAGCTGGCCGAGGGGGGTAAAACGGAGCCGGAGTGGAAGTGAGGAGCTGGTCAGGCAAGCTGAGCCTAATTAAAGCTCGGGAAAGAGAAAGGTCAGGGAGGCAGTGACTTCCACCGACGAGGGAAAATGTGAAGTCTTCATATGAGAATGAGAAATGTCAGGCGCAGGCCTGAGCAAACGAAGCAAAGGTCTCGTGAGTGATTGAGAGACTGACGAAGAGGCGAGTTAACAAGCAACGATTTGAGGCAGAACGAAGGGAATGCAGACGAGAGGCGGCGATTTAACACATTTTTGCTGAAAATATGCCGTTTATGTAGGCACTCATACCATTTTTATGTTCTGTGAATCAGATGACCATGTTAAAGCAGTCAGAATGCATGCAAAACAATGACATTTCGGCATGATTTAAAGGGATTGTGGTAACACTTTGCAATAATGTTCCATTTGTTACCATTAGACAGATATTGTCTGTTTTAAATCAGTTTGCACAGCAGTGCTTTGTTTCTCAATGAATCTGTGTTTTGAGCGAATAAAATGAAGTGAACCAATGATTCAGTGGTCCATAAAGAGAGACATTTACTTTAATCCTGAATGGATCAGTCTTCTGGCAGTTTTACTCTGTTATTTAGCGTGTCAATTCATTAAAAAAAAGTTTTGGGGTTTGTTTGCCCAAAAATCTAAATTATGATTTACATTTTTTCACCCTCATGTTGTTCAAACCTGTTTGAATTTTCTTCTGCAGAACATAAACGATGATCTTTTGAAGAATGTCACCAAACTGTTCTGCTTCTGAAAAAGTCTCTGTAACAAATTCTGTTGAATCAAATAAAATATTTTTTGTAATATTAATATTTTCTAAAAATACTATTTGGTGGTTAAAGGGTGCTTAAAAATACTATTTGGTGGTTAAAGGGTGCTTAAAAATACTATTTGGTGGTTAAAGGGTGCTTAAAAATACTATTTGGTGGAGTAATTTCTAAGCCAAATTTGATGGTGCAATTCAATTGGGATATATCAGATAATTTAATCAACACTTTGTATAATTAGATTTTAGAAACGTAAAAAAACTAAAGTTTTAAAATGCCAGTTTATGGTCTTAAATACAGGGAAATAGAAAGCCACATTTATAAAGCAAATTTCATTGCCAGCACTGTGTAGGCCAACGTGAGAAATAATACTTGTCCTTGTCCTAAGATTCTTATACTTACTGTTATGAAGGGTTGTTCAAGTTTTTATTGCTTTAATAATAAGTATTTGTATATAATTCAACTGTATGATTATGCAATTGTTTCTGTCTGTATGCTAACATTCAGCTGACACACGTGTCTTGTGGAACATGTCTGCAGAAGACTGAAACACAAAGCTCAGGGGCCTTAGGGTGTCATTAATGGTCACTAGTTTTGAACTAAGGCCAGACTATAATGTATAGATAGAAGAACAGTCTCATGACGTGCCAAGAATATCTAAAACATAGTGTATAAGGGGGGGGGATCTCCCTGTCACGGGAGCTGACCTGCAGAGCAGCTCAGTTTGGTTTGGAAGAATAATACCTCAATTCTGGCATCAAAGACCTCTGAGAAGTGTTATTTTTATGAAGAGAAAACAATTCGAACCACAAAAGGGTGAACTCAAGTAGACTTTGGCCAAAGACCCCCAGGACAGATCTGGAAGAACTAGAGGCAACCAAGGTGGAGGAGGAGACAACCAAGGCTGATAAAGCAGAACTGGAACACAGAGCAGAGAAAGATTAGGGTAGAGGCTCAGAGAAAGTCCACAGGGTCGAAAAGTCGGGCCAACAGGGAGTTCACGGATGACCTCCGTGGTCGCAACAAGGCAGACTAGATGTTCACAAACTGGAACCCACACAAGACTGAGCTCTTGAGTGAATCATAGTGTGTGTCCCAAACACACAAAATGTCTGCCTCCATTACTGAGAATACTGAGGCCAAAGGAACAATCTCTGGGACAGGCAGTGTAGAGAACGGTGGGCTTGAGAGTGCTGACGGTGTTGAGCTAGCACTGATCTTGGGATGACAATCAACATCAACGGTGTGTCCTCCAAACTGGAAGACAGTCTCAAATAACTAGGGACTGCCTTGGTAACTTCAGATGCAGCATTCACAACATTCATGATGTATGGAAGTACTGGCATGGCGGCTGTGACAGCTGGAGATTGGGGTGACGGCTGGAGACTCGGAAAATCCCACAATAAAACCAGAGCCACTCAGCTGTAATGCTAAGTTGATATAAAATGTAATTTGCACAATTGAGCAGAGCATCTCAGATTGCCCACCTGGATGAAAAAATAAAGTCATGGGAGGGGTCACCTCCATTTTGGCCAAATGAGTCCGTTGGATAAAGTCCATCAGATAGTCCTGAAGGAAGCGATCTCCTTGACAGAGATGCAGGGTAAACTCAATAACAAAAGAGAGCTGGAGCCTGGGAGTTTAATAAAATAATTAGTTTGAATTAGCGTGAAAAAGCAAGATGCTAGCAAGATTTAATGTTGACTAGCAAGATTAAGCGTTGACTAACATGTCGCTAGCGAGATTTAGCGTAACTTAGCATGTCACTAGCATGTTAGCATGTCGCTAGTGAGATTTAGTATGAATTAGCATGTCGCTAGCAAGACTTAATGTTAATTAGCAAGTCGCTAGCAAGATTTAGCTTTGACTAGCATGTCGATAGTATGATTTTTAGTAAGTTTGCCAGCATGTCTCAAGTTAGTTGCTAGGGTTTGTCAGTGAAAGATGCATCGTGGATGAAGCTGAAACACTCTATTAGAGTCAATAGTGTTCACCCCCCTCATTAAAATAAAACATTTCCATCTTTAAGCATAATTTTTCAGAATATCATAAGTCAAATCAGTTCGAAAAGATATAGCAACCCGAGTCAGAATAGGTCGGAGGTCTGGGGCGAGTTTGGTGTTTGTAGCTTGAAAGCCCTAGGAGGAGATAGTGATTACAATTTTGCTAAGAATAATAATAATAATCTTAAACAGTAGATCAGCAAGTTGTCTCTCTCAAGCCAACTTAATAACATATCCAACATAACATCCATGTAGGACAAGTCTCAACAAGAAACACAGGAAACCATGTGGTTTAAATACACAAGGGGCAATTAACAAATAAGACACTTGGGAGCAATCAAATAACTCATCAACTAGAAAAAACACAAAAGGTCTACAAAGCATGGAGTAAAACAGGAAATAACATAAAAGTTCACACAAGACAGGAATCATGACAACTCCTTAGGGAGCATGTGATCGTCCTAATTAATAATACAATTAATTCTTAAATAAAGGAAACCTTTTCTCAAAGTTGTTTGATTCAAGTGTCCAAAGTATCTCTCGCTGCTCTTTCTGTTCTCGCTCCCCTTTCTGTTCTCTCTCTCCTTTCTGTTCTCTATCTATTCATTGCAGGCGTTTTGAAATTATGCCTGAGGGTTAACAGATGTTCATCTTTATTTCTTTCCAAGTTAGGACATTTGCTTACGCCCCATCAGTGAGTGTTTCCCCTGCAGATCTCATGCCATTAGAGCTGCTCACATCACTTTATAAACCAACTGAAAACCTCACCCAAATAGTGTTTTCACTTTAGCTGCACGATGCACAAAAACTGCTACAGCTTCAGTTCTCACGAAGTAAATCATGAATTAAAGAAAGATTTGCATCGATCTGATGTTTTTTCTTGTTTTAGAACGGCTGCTACTGTAGTTTCATCACAACTTTGTGGTATTCGTCCGGTTTATGATGCTAAATTTGTAGCTATGCTAAGAGACTCTAGCTACATTAGAAGACAACACACTATGGTATAATTAGCACACACATTTCACCCCTAGCATCAACAGCACATGTTAACGGCTTAGAGAGAATCCTACACAAATGATCTGAATCTCAACCTTGGTTTAGTGACGCTAACTCCCTTAGCCATCAGCTCTTCGTTTATCATGAGGTCACTATCAGCCTTTCAATCCCAGCAGGCTCTTTTTGTGGTGCACTACTGACAAGTGGGTGTTTAATGTGGATGATTTACTTTTTAAAAATGTGTTTGTTTGCTTAGTTTTTTTGTAAGGGGCAGATATTATGAATGCAGGTCCTTGAACGTGAAAGTACATGAGATGTCCTCGGGGATGGAAGGCAAGCTCTGTTTACATGCTAGCTATTGTAATTTAACACTCATAAAGCGCAGATAGTTTTACAGTTACAAACATACTCACAAATACACACACCCACACATTATATGCCCGTGAACATCAAGTATGATAGAAAATATCTATCTATATATCTATCTAAGTTTTTGGGGTTTTTTTGCTGGCAAACAGAGAGCTATTAAATAAATAAAAAAGTTGAAAATTCACTTTATAAAAAGACAGTTCACTTGCTCTTATCTGAATGAAAGGTCCCTCGTGATAACAATTACAGGCTGGGGCACTAGAGTAGAACAGACTGTCAAAACATTTTTACCGTTCATTATTTAACAGTGGGCTTTTGTCTCTATGTGTGTGTGTGTGTGTGTGTAGGTAGGTGGGCTTTGCTATTCTCGGGAGGTCATAACTTTTTATTGCTGAAATAAAGAAAAATCATGTTGAAAGGATATTGTCTCAGGTTACATATGTAACCATAGTTCCCTGCGAGGGAACGAAACGCTGCGTCGAACGCTTTGGGGAATACTTGGATGCTGTCTCGCAAAGCACAATATGTAAACTTTCGTCGACCGAGTGTGAGTGATGGTCGCAGGTCGGTGACGTCACGAACCAGGTCATAAAGGAGCGACAGAACCCGGAGGCAGTAGCTTAGAGGTGTCTGAGCAAGCCCGGAAGGCACAAGGAGCTGAGGTCAAAGACGCAACGTCTCGTTCCCTCTCAGGGAACAATGGTTACATCAACCTGAGATGTTCCCTTTCAAGGGAACTTGCACTGCGTCGAATGCTTTGGGGAACGATATAACAACGCCACCTCAGTGACGAAGGCCGACGAGTGTCTCGTAGCTCACTACAAGAGGACCCGTGTTCCCGGAGTGGAGTTGAGGTCAAGATGGTAAAACCTCAGAAAGGTATGCAGGGAAGACCACCCCACTGCATCACAAACATCAGATAAAGACACACCTGATATAAGGGCCTTAGAGGCAGCCACACTCCTAGAGGAGTTGGCACGGACCCTTAGAGGAGAAGGGGATCCGGCCGACTCGTAAGCCAGGGTGATAGCCTCGACTATCCACCTGCTTAAAGTAGGTTTGGATGCTGGGGCCCCATTGGGGGTCCCAAATCAAACAAACAACTGCTCTGACTTATGCCAACTTATGCCTTGTTTTTAAATTCCTGGTCCTGGTCACCGAAGGGGGGAGGGCAGAAGGCCTGCAGTACAATAGACCTGACCACATGAGTGGGCACTTTGGGCACATAGCTTGGCCTGGGATGGAGGAAGGCTTTCACCATCCCAGGCGCAAACTCTAAGGCAAGAGGGAAATACAGAGAGCACCTGTAGATCCCCAATTCTTTTTAGCGATGTTATAGCTAATAAGAATAATGTCTTTAAAGTGAGGAACTTTAGGGGAACCTCATCCAAAGGTTCAAAAGGTGCCTGGGACAACCCCTGGAGTACCAGGGATAAGTCCCAGTTAGGAACCTTGGTCTGTACTGCAGGCCTCAGCCTAATAGTACCACGGAGGAAGCATGTGATGAGGGGGTCCCTGCCAATGGACATGCCACCCAGAGGTACGTGGTAAGCAGCCACGTAGACCTTCAGGGTGGACAGGGACAGCCCTGCAGCGAATTTATCCTGCAGGAACTCCAGCACTTTGCCAATGTGACAGGTAACTGGGATCCTGCTTTTCCTGCTCCTGCTGGGCTAACTGAAGTCCTGCTTTTCGCTACACCAAGAAGAAGAGTCTCCACCAAGAGTCTTCACTTCACAGTGTACAGCTTCCTCATGGAGGGTGCTCTGGAGTGGAGGATGGTCTCAACAACCTCAGTTGAGAGACCAGAATCTATGAGCTGGGCCTCCTCAGAGGCTAAGCCCACAGTTTCCACAGTTGTGGGCAGGGGTGAAGCATCAAGCCTGCTGCCTGGGGCAGAAAGTCCTCCCTGGATCTCCCAGGGGACTCAGTCCAGAAGGGACACAAGATCCGCAAAACACACTCTGCCCGGACAACATGGAGCAATTAGTGCGAGACGGACCTTGTCTCGGCAAACTCTCTCCAGAAACTCCCAGGAGCAGAGCAATCGAGGGAAAGGCATACAGACATAGCCTCGGCCATGTCTGAACCATGGCATCCAGCCCGAGCGGGGCTGGGTGCAAGAGTGAAAACCACAGAGGGCAATGAGTTGATTTCTTGGACGCGAACAGGTCTACTTGTGTTCGGCCGAATTTCAACCAAATCTGCTCCACCACCATGGGGTGGAGCCTCCAATCCCCAGGCCTCGGCCCCTGCCTAGTTAAACTCTTTGACGGCTAACAGGGCGTAATCGATGCGCACGGGGAAAACCGTGCAGACATCATAACCAAAACCCAACAACGCTGAGGAAGGTGGTCCTCTGGAGGCAAGAGAGCACACTCTTCTTTGCATTTAGCCTCAACCCCAACACATTAAAGCGCACAGGAACAACATCTCAATGTTGAACCGCCAGCTATAGCGACTGGGTAGAAAAGCCAGTCGTCCAGTAATTGAGAACTCTGATGCATTGGAGGCGCAGCGGGGTTAGTGCTGCGACCATGCATAACGTGCAACCGACCATGCATGATGAACGTGCAAGGTGAAAGAGCTAGGCCAAACGGAAGAACTCAATATGGGTAACCCTTCCCTCCAAAGGCGAACCTGACGTACTTCCTGTGTTGTGGAAGGATGGAATGAAAATATGCGTCCTTCAGGTCGATTTGACAGACCAGTCCTCAGAGGTAGATCATTGCAACGTCTGTGCCTCTGTCTGATCAGATGTAACAGCCCTCGGGCATGCACGGGCACTGGGTCTGCCGGAAAAGGGCTGAGATAAGGCAGAGCCAGTCTCACACCCGCCGTCTGATCCATTTGCGAACCCTAGGATGGGATCCGAGCCCTGGGGAGGCAAACCTGGGCGGACTCAGTATCAAAGACCGCCAGGCGGGAGCAGAGCACCTGCAGTGGTGGCTGGCTGCAGTGATAACAGTCAGTGCGGAAAAAGCGCTGTCCTAGCATGCTCTGCTCCCAACACACACACATAGTGAGTGCGCGTCCCCACGCAAAAACTAGTGAAGGCAGGGAGACGTGCACTGCACAAATGTGTGATTCGCCATTTTGAAAATTGGAGAGCACTTTTCTTTTAAACTAGTCTAGGGAATAGATCAGTCGAAGGAAACTCAAACAACCAGCATGACAACACAACACACTCTCACAATGTGCTTGCGAAGACACCTAAAGCTACTGCCTCCGGGTTCTGGCGCTCCTTTATGACCTGGTTCGTGACGTCACCGACCTGCGACCGTCACTCACACTCGGTCGACGGAAGTTTACATATTGTGCTTCGCGAGACAGCATCCAAGTATTCCCCAAAGTGTTCGACGCAGCGCGAGTTCCCTTGAAAGGGAACTCTACAATTCATCAAAATAAATTTTAATTAAGAAACTTTAAGACATACATTTAAGTTTAATGTATTTGGCTTCTAGTTTAGCCCAAAATACAAATTCTATCATAATTTACTCTTATCAATCATGCTTAACCTGTATTTGTTTTTCTTCTGCACAAAACTTTTGAGCAATATACTGCACAATGAATGGTGACTAGAGCTTTAATGTTTCAAAAGGGAAACAAAAGCCCCATAAAGTGTGCTATATTGTGCTATATTACAAAGGCTTTGAACAGACTGAAGTTGAACTTGTTATTTGCAAAACTTTCGAGCTGTCCTTGGAGCATTCACGAGTGAATAAGCAGTTCCAGGAGAAAAAAAGCAATTCCAAAACAATCTCACCTCATTTCGTAACTATTTTAAGCTTTGCTGAATTGGTGGTAATTCGTATGAACTCAGTCATATAATTTGTTTAAACCCCATTGACTTTAGGTGCAGGGTTAGGGGTGGTCCTTCAAAATGAGATTAGTTTGAAAATGATAAGTTTTTGTATAAATCAAATCATAAAAATTAATTAATCAATTCATAAAATACTTAAGTTTTCACAAGGTTGTCCCTGCTCACTGGAGGGAAGCATTATTAGTAAATAACTTTTTTATTATGACTACATTGGGGGTAAACATTATTTAAAAATTATATATATATATATATATATATATATATATGCACACACACACACACACACACATACATACATACCATATATCACCAGTTCATATTCAAAATGTATTCTTTCAGTGCATTTTTTTTTTTTACTTGTTTTACAGTACAAATATCTAAACGTTCTTAAATCAGGATACATTTACTATAAAATAACTGAAGGCATTAAGTCTTACTTTCCAAATGAATTAAGTTAAGTAAATTTTTTTTTTTTTTTACCTATGTTACATGCACTTATTTTAGTAATAACAGTAAATGCCGCATGACTGCACGCAACTAACCCTAAACCAATTAACGTTAACTAATATTACTCAGTACTTAAATATTTAATTACACTGTAACAAGGACACCTTATAATTGTAACCAATATTCGTTAATATTTTAAGTATAAGGTCACTTAATGTTTTGATTTTTTGATAGATGTAATTTTGTCCTGTCCTGACATAATTAATGTCCTGAGTTATGAATATTTAGACATTTTACTTTGACGTTGTGCATTGTTTGTGTTGACGTGTCATAATTTTATGATATGAAACTTGCATAGACATACTTTAATGGCCTGATAGGATGTACATTTAGCAAACAGTATTGATGGGAGTTGTCTACACTAAATACATACATCATTAGAATGGCTTTTCGCACACATTTAATTCAATCTGTAAAGAAATTTCTCGTCTTGAGTTATCAGCAAACGATACAGTCACATCAATCAAGAATAATGTTTTTGGTCATGAGTGATTGGAGTCATGAGAGTCATTTGAATCTTGATATTCCAAGTCATGAGTCTTGATCTACATCTGTGCTAAACGCAATATTATGTAACAAAATAAGATGAATTGAGCATAACTAGTCAATTGAAGCGCCTGAATATTATTCGAGGATTAACAATCAGTTGTTGATCTTGTGGTGCCAGTGCCAAAATGCCATGTGGGTAATTGGTCCATATAATTGAGAAATAAGAGCAATGCCAAAAAGGCATTGTAGAGAATATGAAATTTACTCAAAATTAAACTGCTATTTTATTCTGTCCTGAAATAGCCTTTACTCTTCAGGAGAAATATTGCAGAAATTTATAAAAAAATTTATTGAGTGGTTTTAGGAGGGCATTACAAGGAGTGACACATTGAATTTGAGGCATCAACAAATACCAAAATATGCCAAATTCTGTTTCAGTATTACTGCAAAATTGTGTTTTGCAAGCTGCTATATCAAAGTAGAATTGAATGTCATATTTCACTAAAATATTTCACTAAAATTATTAAAAGATGGTTGATAATTAGACTAGTGAGGCAGAAGCCAAACCATCGTGTGGTAGCTGTGAGCAGTGAGCGCCACAGGGAAAAGGTAAATGTGCACAGCAGAAAGTGCAGCCACAGCAGATTGTAGACGAGAGAGGAAGATCAAATGGCGGCAGTGCCAAAACCCTGGAAGAGAAGCGGTCAAATGCTGGTGGGAGACCGGCTGCTAGAGAGAACAAGAGGTACATAAAGACTAATAAAGAGTCAGACTTGTCATTCGGTATTTAAGATATTTTGTAGTTTGCGCAGGGTGAAGATTCAAAGGAATTGGTTCATATGCTGATATTGAAAGAGTTTTGACCTTGCAAAATTAGCATATGAACCACTTCCTTTAGTAAAGTTGTGGTAATTTCAGGATACTTTGATGAATAAAGTTCAAAAGAACAGCATCATTTTAAATATTTAGTAACATTATAAATGTTTTTAATGTAGCTTTTGATCAATTTAATGCATCCTTGCTGAATAAAACTGACCCAAAAACATTGAACATTGCATTGATGTTAAAGCTCAAAATGAGTGTTTTTAATACTGTACATAACGATCTAAATTAATTTTGTCTAAATATATTAGACAATCATGTATTTAAAGAAAAATATATAGATTATATCTATCATTATAACTTTATAATAATAATTATCAGTATTATCAGCTATCACACTTATACTGACACACAAACACTACATTTCCCACAAGCCCGTACACTGGACTGATTATCGCACCAGCTGAGAACCATGACTCGGACTATAAAAGACTCACACACATGCACTGTCATGGCGAAGTCTTTTTTGTTGTTGTTGCTGTAGCTAACAATTCTGAGTGTTTAATATACCCGTGTATGATCTTGCCTGTTACAGACCCTGTTTGTTTCCCGTTTGCTGATCCTGTCTGCCTGTCCTGATCTCTGCCTGGTATTTCGATCGTGATTGTTCTCCGCCTGCCCTGACTTCCCCACCTGTGCTACTATTCTGATTCTGTCTGCCTACCCCGACCTTTGCCTCGATTATCGTTTATGTATATTCTCTGCCTGTCCTGACTATCCGCCTGTACGACCATTCTTATTAAAGACACACTATTGGATCCCTGCCTGTGAGTCCTTCCGTTACACATTATGCTTTTCACACAGTATTACTCTAATTTAAGTGTAAAAGTTTAAAGACATTCAAAGTCTTATATTGGCAAAACATGCAAACAATGTTTCTAAACCTTTTTGGTCTTTTGTTTCATAGGCAGATAGATTTGGATGTCTGTATAAAATTGAAAAGACACGCCATGCTTCCTAAAAAACTGAACTCAGTTGAAGCTTGTACAAAAACAAAAACAAAGTTAGAGTCAAATAGTTAATAAGTGTTTAAAGTTGACCTGAATACACTGTGAACCAATGGTCTATTGGTACAAGCTCCCAAAAGCTTTGACTATTCTATCTATAGTAAATGGAAAAAAAAGCATGCTACACACAGTATAAGCAATATAATTACTATATTTATAAATGAACAATCACTCCCCGTTTTGTTCTCTATGTTGAATATGTTCCATTGCATCCTCAAGAACACTGTCAAATAACATGAATGGATTAATAAAGCTCTTCTATCCACTCCACGCTAAACTCATTATGGCTCTTTGCAATGTATTGCGCTGACCAGCTCTGATTCAATTCACCATTCAAATTCAAGGATAATCATTTCTTGTTTCATATAAATTTGCCATCCCACATGTTAATGTAAAAGCAGAAAAATGGATGTCGACTATTGTATTAGACCCAAAGCTGTTATTAGGTTACAGTAGAGCTCTTAATTATGACCCAGACCTGGTTTTATAATGTCATTGGATGTGAGTGTAGCTATTTAATGTGAACTTGGGGTTTCTCTTCATTAATGGCTGGAAAATGAAGCACTTAGATGCAACAGAAGGAAAGGACATCTCCTATGGGTTCGTCTCTTCTGCTCAGGTATACAAGTTTGCTATTTTGCCGAAAAAAGAAATCTGTTGGCATTCAAAGTGAATGAACAAAACAGTATAGCGTTGAGAGCAGATGTTGATGACATTTGTATGTGTGTTGGTGGTAGAGATGCCGTCTAGACACAGTGTAATTAAATCTGCCGGTTCAGAACTGCTGGGAAATATGAATCCCTAAATAAGCACCCACAACTGTAGGCAAAACAAAATTGATCTGTTAGAAAAACATGCAAGATTATTACATTATGATTGAGTGCCACAAAGCTACAGTTCCTGCATCTTAACAACACAGTGAAGTGAACAAGACTGAGCAGAAGTGATTACCGGTAACTGAAACTAGAAAACTAACTGTATTTTAGCTTATCTGATTTAAGTGTTTAAGACACTGGTCAGTTTTGAGGTTTGGGCAATTTTGCTTCCATTATTTATCTTCTTCCAGACTAGTGAAATGAAAGAAAGAAAAAAATACACAATGAAGTGTTAATTCTATTACACTATCTATTTGTGCCTGTAAATTCCAAATACAATACATTTCTTTAAAAGCTATTTTCTCGAAACAACTTTCTTTTTATCCAGTTCAGCTGTACTTCCACACACCAAACTTTCCAGGTATATTTCTATTTTTATTCTAATGGCTTTAAGATAGGGGTTTGTTAACATATAATTCCACTTATTTATTTAGAATTCTATTTCTAAAAATGAAGTGATATCACCAAAAGAGATATCACTAAACCTCCATAAAACTCTTACTAGAGTATTTCAACAAAATGAATCAATAATTCTGAACATGGATTTCTGTTGTGGGAATGTAACATTTGTGCACATTTAATTAGCTAATGCCTTATTTACATTTGTAAAAATAACCTTTTAGAAAATCTGTGATAGAAAACAACTGCCTTAATAAATTGTGAATCAATTAATCAATTGGGACAAGTGGTATAATATGTACCCTAATCACCTTTTTTATCTAGCTTAAAACAATGTTCAAATTACAATATTTTTTCAACAAGGTCACACACATTATTATGCATAAACTGTTTATTTTCTTATATTTACCTTTGGGAAATTTAGATGTTTGGAAGGTTTATTTGAATTAACTAAATTCCATAAAAATGAATCACTGATCCCTGCTCAGAAATTGTGTTCTGTATTTTAAATCTACAGAGTAAATCTTATTTATTATGGAAAACAGTTAGGTTCAGTTTGTTGCAATAAATTTTTAATTTCAGCGTCTCCACAAATAACTGAAATGGGATAACTGAAAATGTTAGTTTACAATTAATAATATTCATTAAGTAAACTGAACTTGTTTTTTTTCACTTTGTTGTTCTATGCTATGCTATGGTCACACAGGTTTGTTTCTGCATTAATCTCAAGGCCGTTGTTCCTTCAACGTAAGAAATCGCAACTACGAGAAATATATGCTGTTCCCTCAATGTAAGTGCCTTGTCATTATCTCGACAAAATGATCATGTGGCCGCAATATATTATTCTGTTCACATATGTTAATGTGTTTTGGTGTCAACATGCTATCCTGTTCCAAAGAGTCCATTTGGCTACGACAAAACTAAGAAAATTTAAAATGTCTCCTGGTCACCATAATAACGTATATGACAAGATATAATTATAGATATTTTAATTTCATAAAAAAAAATTAAAAAAAGATCATTAAAATGAACAAACTTCAGCTTATAGGACTTCATGACTAGCATGTAGCTTAGCACACCATAGTTAGCTTCCCCAACACTAACTACTGGAATTGTGTTCCATCGTCATTGATGCCCATATTTAACTGACTAATAGCCACGATTAAGTAATAAATGACTCTTCTTGATGAAGAAAAAAGTAAATGATGAGAAAAAGAGGTTTAAAAAAGGAATACGGAGAAAGATATCTTGCACTGTCAAACCCAACTCCAAAGCCTCAAGCCACAAATACAAGTCTTTTTGTCATGCCTTTGATTAAAACACTAGAAATTTATGAATCTCTTTTCATCCAGTCCATAATTCATTAGACCTCAGAGTAAAAAAGAAAAAAATACAGCCTTATCAATATTAATGATATGAATGTGTTTGCTTTGAATGCTACTATATCTCCAAGTGAAAACTATGTGCTGTAGCCAGTGAATCTTTAAAATGCATTGATCTCATAAAAAGCTGGAGAGGTTAGTAAATACTACGAGAGGATAAATTAGCCAACAGCGCACTGAGCCAAGAAGAAGACCTGTGAAATCCTTCCAACGCATTTAGCGGTCATAAATGAGCAGGGGGTTTGAGCTCCGCATGCACATAAACATAATCACCTTGAAAAATGTTTTGACACCTTCGTAAAAGAGACATCATGAAGACTAACAATGTGTAGGTGTACCAGACGCAAGAAGTGGATGCTATAAATCTTACCTTGCGCTTATTGTTGGGGCTCACGTACAGATAGCTGAGGATGGTCTTCACGCCCACCTTTTCATTGAGTTTCTCATAAGTGGTTCCGTAATCTGTTGACCTGAAATGTAATCAGAGGCCTTGATGAGAACCTGGGGAATTAGCTGTTGTAATTAAAGACCTACTGTGTACTTTAAGCAAGGCTGAAGTGAGCATGGAAATGTAGCTTCTTTCTTGGAAGCAAAACACTTCTTAAGTGCCTAATTTGTTCCAAGGAAAGTAATTACAGGTTTAATAAATGTTGCAACAATTTATTTATGCTGTGAATGTTAGCAACGGAGTGCGATGCGGAGAGACGAAGAGAGCAGGATCAACTGAAGTATACTTTTATTAAATCCAACGCAAAACAATTTGTTTCAAACAATAGAAACAAAAAGAAGCACTTGTGTGCAATAAACTGAAGATCTAGACCAGTGCTTCTCAATTATTTTCTGTCGCGCCCCCCCTAGGAAGAAGTAAACATTTCGCGCGCCCCCCCTCCCCCTATTTTGGAACTTTCGCTTTATTGTTTCCATGGCGACGCATCATGTTTGTCACGTGACAGACCGCAGTCACAAAAAGCGCTATATGATAGATGTTTAACATTTATTTAGTTTTTAATTTTTTCTTCAAAATATTGACCAACTTGTTGGCTCTGTCATCAACTACCTGCTATTCAGATTCTCAGATATGTGGAAGTGAATGTGTTTGTCGCTTAAAAACCTTTATAATGCTCATGGTCTCTGAGTGTGTCTTTTTTTGGATCAGTTCCAGATATTGCGTGAAAACCCGTGTGAATTTAGCGATTGATCACGTAACACATGAACACCAGTGTGATCGTACACGTCAACGGGTGAAGAGTTTGTTATCTGAACTTCATATCTGCTGCTCTTGTTCAGTGCAAGAAAACCTACTCCCTGGCAAAAAAAAGCATGTTCCCCACGGTCATGCGCGCCCCCCCTTGAATCGCCCAACTATTTGAGAACCACTGATCTAGACAAAGTATACCATGGAGAAAAGGAGAAAACAGTTATAGTTTTGGAAAGGGAGGGGGGACAGGAGGAGGACTAGACCGACAAGACAACAGACTATACATGGGCTTCGGGGAGAGCACCCTGGAGACCGGGATACACAAAGTCACGGTGGTCTCCAGGGTGGGGCCAAGGGCACCGAGGACCAGGGTGGCAAAGCCTTCCAAGGTGGCGCCGGAGGATCAAGGAGCCAGGGTGGCACAGCCTTCCATGGTGGCACCGGGGAATCCGGGAACCAGCAAAAGTGATTGAGAGGCCTCCCCGAGTTACGAATGGGAGCAGGCTTGGATGGTATGAAGGTGAGGAGCACAGGAGGAGCCAGCGGGGCGAGGAGTACAGGCTTAGAGCACAGTTCATTGGGCTCATGCTCTGGGGACAATTCAATGGAGCTCGGGCTCTGGGCTATACGGGACCAGCGGGGACATGGGGAACTCAGAGTTGGACAGGAGCAGCAGAGACACAGGAAACTCAGAGCTTGGCTCCGAAAAACGGTCAGTGTTCGGCTTCCATTGTTAATTTGTTGTATAAGCAGCCCACACGCACAAAAGAGCTGTGGCCAGCACAACTAATGGCCACTCCTCAGGAGACTGCTCAGTTTCTAACCCCATAGGAGCTGGCTGAGAAGACGAGGTCTCAGTGCTGGCGAGCGATGAAGTAAATAATTTAGGTGCCGCCTGGCTGACAACGGACGCTGAAGCAGGCTGGGAAGCAGCGGGTGCCGTCACAGGCTGACCAGAGGGACGTGCTGGATCAGCCTGAGGTTCGGCGGGCACTGGAGTAGATCAGCGCGGTACAGGCGTGGGTGCAGGCTGATACGTTGCTAATTGCGCTAGAGATGGGACTGGCATAGACTGGGAATAGACTCTCTCCAGAGACCTAACAATGGCTTCCTGCTAGCTCAGTCCGGTGGTCTCTGTGAGGTCCCAAGGCTGGTGACAGTTCACCCTGATCCAAAACAACAAATTCAGAGTTGCATCGTCGAGCGGAGCGACAGCAGCGAGCAAGCTGAATTCCAGGTTGAACTGGATAAAGTCTGTGTGTTTACTGGCAATGTCAATAAACCACGGATGTAATCCATATTTCCAGTGAAAATAGTCTTTCTGGGGCGAAAAACCCGATCAGTTGTTCTGTTAGCAACGGAGTGTGATGCAGAGAGACGAAGAAAGCAGGATATACTGAAATCTACTTTTATTAAATCCAACACAAAGCAAAACACTTTACATAGAAACAAAAAGAAGCACTCATGTGCAATAACCTGAAGATTTAGACAAAGTAGACCATGGAGAAAAGGGGAACATGCATACTCAATTCAACAACTGACAAAGACATGAGAACACAAGTGCAGGAAGGGCATGGGAAGATGCACCGAAGGAAACCAGAAGTGAAACAATACGACACGACTGTGACAGTGAAGTTGTTATGACCCTTTTACAGTCCCTTAAGGTGCAATCACATTAGTGAAATATCAGCTAAATTTTGTTTGAATTTAATATTTCAATCCACAGAATTCATACCAATTTGTAAACATTTTAAGAAGTTACGAATTCCCATGAAATTATGTTGGATGATGAGGTTTTTTGTTTACTGCAAATTTATATTGTACAACAGGGTTAAATGCCCCCTGAGGTAAAACGCACCTTCATTTTTCCTCCAAACCACTAGTTGGCACAAAAAACTTAGCACTTTTTAAAACATCCGCTTTTCAAGATGCATATGGAAATTTGTCTGATCCTTGACATGGGTAGCAGCGAAAAGTTGATTCTGCGATGTTTTGATATAATATTAGATGTTTTAAAAAGGTTGTAGAAGAGAATTGTTGAATTATTAACTATATTTTGAGACAAAGGTCTTATTAATGATTATCAGTTTATCAGGGGGATTTATTTCTTCATACTATGGAAGTGAACAGGGCACACCAACTGTTTTGTTGTGCATATTCTTTGTTATATTTTTTGTGTTCAGCAGAAGAAAGAAATTAATACAGGTTTGGAACAACTTGAAAGTGAGTAAATTACAGTATGACAGTTTTAATTTTTGGGTGAACTGTACCTTTAAGTTGTGCCCTTAGCCCCAGTGTACCCACCTTTATATCTATAGAAAAAAGCAATATGTCATATCAGAACAGAATATAAAGACGTTTATTTCCTTATTTTAATAGATAATATTGAAAGTGTTATTCAATTTATGATTTTTATCCATGTAATGCAATGAATATCTATGCATTTCACAGATCTCCATGATTTGGCCAAGATGTTACTGGATCAACATTCCGGTCTATAAACATACGGTAGTCCAAATCCATACCCATAAGCCCTAAAATCAGAGGGAAATTATAAATGATGAAATCAGAGGGACATGATGAGGCGAAAAACACTGATGTAGAAGCACCTATCCCTGGTTGTAAACCTAAACTTGACATAATTTCTAAACATGTTCCTCAAACCTGACTGGTTGGTTAGAATGTTGTTTTTTCATTCATTCATAATACAGTATATCAAATCCTGTTTATAGAGAACTTAGTACTTTTCTAAATTAGCACATATTTTGATTTAGTTTAAGAGTAATTTCTGTAAGTAGACACTCTGCCATCCCATCAACCCAATGCTCATTGGCATTCACACAAAATGTCAGCTTTTAATTAAACTTACAGTATAGGGGGAAAGTTAAAGAAAAGAAATCATCAGTCAAAGCTGAGAGAAAAATACACAAGAGAATCTGTCATTGCTTCAATTTTAACGTTAATGAGACTTTGGTAAGTGACGTTTCATTCTCAGTTTTCAATTCGAAATGAGCTTTGTCTGATAGAAAGTCAGCCATTTCTAGCCTATACAATACCAACTTTTAAACCAAACTACAGGCCTACACCAATATTGATGTTTTTTACCGACAAATTTTGGTCATCAGATCAATAATAGCCCAGTACATTGTTGCAATGGAATGAGAAAAATGACAATGTCGAGGTCAAAATGACAATGTTCAATAACAAGCGCATAAAACAGCATACACAAAAACAGCTGGTCAGGATCATATTAATTCAACAAATATGGCTTCACAAATGACCGTTGAAGCAAAGGGAGCATTAAATGGTTGACTAATGAGCTCCAAATGCAACACAGGTGTGTGGTAACTATGGCAACGAGCTTCCGATAAACACAGAATTCCAGAGAGGATGCCCTCTGTTGACTGTTAAGGGAACAACAGATATTTCCCTGACATCTACATAAACAAACAGTCATTTCAGAGGATACAGCTTTGCCGCTCTGGCGCTATGTAAAGCACTTCTTGGTTATTAACTAAATATATGTCCTTTTCTAGACTGGGGAAGGTCCACTGAGATGAAATTAAAGTGCTCAGCATTGTAAACAGAACTGAAACAATAATTTAGCTCTTTTATCCAAGCAAATTTTTATCCAAGCATGACAACCACCACACGAAAAGTGATATTTTACAAAGTTGCTATGTAAGAAAGAAAGCATGCATGCGAGTCCTGGCGATTTGCTATAAAAAGAATTTGTTTAATATGGTTCGACGAAACTTTAGAGTCTGGGGTATAACTTAGTTAAAGTCTTTTGTGATCTTACAAACAAGTAAAGTTTGTCTCATACATATTCATACTTTTGTACAAACACAAACGTACAATATAGATTACAGTATCTAAAATGTAAGAATTGTGTGTATGGACAATTTAACAGATTTCTATTAATCTTTCTATTGAATTAACTAACAATGAGCAAAGCATTTGTAAGATTATTTATTAATCCTTTTTAATACAAACACAAATGTTCATTGTTAGTTCATGTTAGCTCAGGTCCATAAAATAATATTTCCAGATTTTAAACTTTTTATTTGAATAATGTACTAGTAAATGTTGAAATTAACATTAACTAAGAATAATAAATGCTTTAGAATAATTTTTGTTATCTAATATAGTTAACTGATGTTAACAAATGAAATATAATAAAGCTTTACCTGAATATTTTCAGGTTCATATATTTAATGAATAACTTGATTTTATTTTATTTATTAATTGTGATTAATCAAATATGTTCAATGCAATCTCTATTGTTTAAACTTTAAGATTATTAGCTTTACTGGCTCTACAATTTCTGATTGAAAATTGTTTCAAATTAAATCCAACACCAAATTGTAGTTTCAGTGTAGTTATTACAAACTACCTAATTAGTAATTCAAATCCAGCTCCAAACCTTGATGAAAAGCTGAACTTATCCTTACAAATATAATTTACGTACTGTCTATGTCTGGTAATCACTGGCTCCACTTCGAATGCTTGGCGAGTCAAATAAGTACAACAGTTGACCGGCCCGCGATGCACCGCAGGCGATAACACTGTAGTTGATGCTTCGCTCTATACATCTCAATGCATTGGAGAACGCTGACACAAATCAACCCCTCTGGAGTAACCTCGGGTTAAGTGCCTTGCTCAAGGGCTCAACAGAAGTCAGCCTTACACTAGGCAGTTCGAAACTTTAACCACACCACAACACACCAACCAAGTGTGCTTGAGACAACTTAAGGACGATAAATAGCAAAGCAGTTAAACTAAAATGACAAATTCCAGTTTTTGTGAATATTCTGAGAACTCTTTGAAATCAGTCTAAATCTGTTGCCATGATTGTTCTATTCTAAGCGTTTTAAGGCTGTCACAAATTAGTGAACTGAGTTTATTTCTTTTCCTTTTTCAGAAGCCCAGAGAACATCCGGCTGCCTCATTAAGCTGTAACTGAAAGTTACTGAAATGTAAATCACTTTTCATCCAATTGTTTTAGCCTAGCGGTATCTACACACATACATACACACAAGGAGATGCAGAAAGAGAGAACAGGAAAGATATACAACAACCGGTTGTTTGCATTTCCTGTAATATGAAATGTTGAATATTGACAGCATTTGAAAATAGGCTGTGGTGAAGATGTGGTGAGTTTTATAAAATATTCATATGTTCATCTGTGTGCTAATGTGAAACTTGTGTTCGGATGAGAACTGACATTTTTTAAACATGTTTTTTCTGCGTAGAACTGCCATTTCAAATCTATTTTAGAAGAGCAAAGTCTTGCCAACTCACACAGAAATGACGCAAAGACACATAACTCCAGAGAATCAAAATAACTGCTACCACTTTAAAAGCATGCAATCAAGCATACACTGGAAAAATAAAATCATGTTTGGATGTTAAAGTTTTACAAACCTCATTTGACTTGCAGTTTGATAAGACGAGAGAACTCAGTGCCATTCTTCCATCTTTCAAAACACTTCATCTTTTTATAACAAGCTTGTACTATGTGTTTGCCTGCTTCCGCTTCAAAATTCTAGCCTGAAGCTGTAGAACAACACAAAAGCCTTTTTTTTCTCACCACCGTAGTTTGACCTTGGACCATTTAGAGTTTCACTCTTATTGCTTGGAGATCTCAGTGGTGGACCGTAATGAAGTATTTTCACTTTGTTACAGTACTTAAGTACATTTTTTCAAAACATCTTTATGTAAGGCGGGCACAATCGCTTGAGACTGACCACAGACAAACGTTCTCGAAGTGCACCCCACTGATATGCAAACACCTCATCCTCATAATTAAATAATTATAGGACCTTCTACAGGCAAATCATGCTGAGCTGCTAACACCTCACTCTCACTTTTGCATCTCTCCCTGTTCACCACCTTTTCCCTCACCTCTTCTCTCCAAATGATCTCAAACTCATCCAACAGTCCGTATGCTTTAAAGGGCCAGTCACACAGCCGATCACGCACAAATCACTCACAAATCACGCACAGATTGGGTTTGTGCGTGCGTGTGTGTCGAGAAATTGACCAAAGTATTCCACGAACATTCGACGCACGCCAGATGCATGAATCACTGACGGAGAGCGTCCAAACACGCACGCTTCGCGAACGTTCCACGTACAATCACTTTCAGAATCCACATTGTCAGTGGATGTCAGTGGAATGAAGGTGATACATGCGCGGTTCATGCGTGATATGAAGGTGGGGCGTCAGTGGACGTACATGGACGTGCGCGGTTTCGAACCAGTTCCGACGTATAAGCACTGACGGCCGACGCGTGTCCCGCGCGTAGTCACGCATACTCGTCGCATAAACTACGCACGCCGACTCATGAATAACGGAAAATCTTTTAACCGTTCAAAACTCACAATCACGCACAAACCGCCTTCGACGCACAACAACTTACAATTGCTGACAGTCCACATTCGTTCCACCGACGAATTACGCATTCGACGCACGCTCCGCGCAGAAACGAAAACCTGTGCGTAATTCGTGCGTGATTCATGCGTTTTCGCTGTGTGACTGGCCCTTAACGTGAAGAATGATCATACTATGTTATACATGTTTGGTATCATTTGAAATGTCTAAGTGTGACTGGTACAAATGACTTATTCCCATTAGAAGCACCAAAAGTGTTAAAGGTTAAAGAGTTTAGACATATTTATTTGGGATGGCTTTCCCCCTCCCAAAGTCTTCAATGCTAATTACGTCTGTTCTCAAACCAAAAGAAACCAAAACCAAAGTCCGGTCCTGGGTCTGAGTACTTAAGGGAAGGTATCAGAATGCTCAAGGCTCTCTCTCTTTTGGTGGCCAGGTGACTTCACCATGCTGAGTGTCCCACAGATGCTTTGCATTATGAATTTGCTCTGCATTTGAAATTTATACCTCGTTTCCGTCTTTCTACTATGGGTGGCAGATCATTCAGTGCTGTGGCCCCGAAACTCTGGAATTCCCTCCCTCTTTCTCTGCATGACACTGTTACTATTTCCTCCTTCAAGTCTCAATTAAAAACATATCTTTCTTTTCTCACAGTATTTCCAAACTTTCTCTGCTTAGAATTGTTTTTGTTTTTCTCTTCTGTATATTTGTATGTTTATGTCCTACATTGTATGAGTATGTCTATTTTGTGTATGTATATTTTGTGTACAGCGACCTTGAGCATGGGAAAGGCACTATACAAATGAAACTTATTACTATTATTAAGCTTAATATCGTATTTTTACTCCACTACAATTCCTAAAAAACATCTCATTCCTTGTTACTTTGAACTGAAGAAATCGTCACCTGCTCCAGGACACGACAACGGTGTGTAATTCGTGAACGAGCTGTTTCACGCCTGCAAAAGGGCTACACATTTCTGCAATTAATAAGATCATTACAATTCACACTGTACGGCATGGATCTAATAAACATGGGTACGACAAGTATGTAGACTGCGATGATGACACCTATTGAATTGTAGGTTACGACAAAAGTTAGTGCATTAGCAAACATTAGCATGGCCTAGTGATCAACAAATAGAGCAAGATGAATCACACTTTGGCAATTGTGGTTTTTATGTGCGGTGAAAAAAAGAAGAGAAGTAAAAGAGGAGAATATGAATATGGTCATGGCCGGGGGAAAGAGGCCAACTTGGCACGCCAATTTTGCAAATGGAGATTGAGATAAATAGTTTTAAGTAACCCCCCCATATATATATATATATATGTGTGTGTGTGTGTGTGTGTGTGTGTGTGTGTGTGTGTGTGTGTGTGTGTGTGTGTAAACTGATTAATTCATACTAAGCAGTATTTTGACTTTTTGACCAATAAAATCGGATGTTGCCACACAAAGCACCATTTTAGATTTTGTGACAAAACCCCTTTGACAACGTAATTTTTCTAAAGAAATGCATTTTCAATGAAAAAAAATGAAAAGTTAATAATCTTGTTATTTCCTTTTTCCACTCACTGGCAAAGACTGAAAGCCACGGAAGTGCATATATGCATAAATCATACCTTCTTTCAGTCTCAAATACATTTAATAACCAGCAGCTCAATGAGAGCAGCTATCGCAATGCAGCTCTTTTCAAAGCCAACAATATCACAAATTAAGTACATTCAGAAGCTCAGACTCAAAAAAGCTTCTTCGTTTTTGTCCATTTTGTCTTTGTAAATGTTTACGGTACTTTTATAATAATATTTAATGATTACACAAAAACTCTTCTGGTTCCACAAATAGCACTAACTTTGCTGACCAGAGTTTGTCGATATAAACTATACATTCTATGGTACTTTTAAAAATGCTAACAGTAACTACTGTATAGGAAGTTTCTCTGTACTTTATACCTTCCCATGAAAGTTTAATTATCTGCCACGGAAGGCAGTTGACTACATTCATTAAAGCACTCCTGAATTTATCTTCCAGGGTAAGGGGGAAATAATTGTCTTGAAATATGCAAATATCTTGAGGGAACACCATAGGATGCACCTGGTCTGTAATATGGCCTTGGTTATTATATTACCGTCTATTAGACCTGATAACTCCCATGAGAAACTCTTACACTGTACAGAACTGTACTTATACACGGATACTGTACACTTACTTCAAAACTCGGATGAGGCAGAATGTACATCAAATTCATCAGGATACTTAAAGGTTGTGCAGTTTAATAAAATCACATAAAATCATGCACCATTTTCATTATCGAGTTTGCAAGATTTTTTTTATGAATACATTTTCAAAAAGCATTTCTTTAAAATATAGCCTTTTGTAAAAATTGAAAAGTTTGTATCTTTGAACTTCTAGACAAATTCTGCCAGACAAATCAAGCCATTTATTTTGATAATTTCTTATAATATGCTCATCATTTCTTATGTGCTATAATTATGTATATACTGTACATATTTCCCCTTTATGGTTGATTTATGTGCATATCTGATCATTGTAACAATTTAAAAGTCTTACTCACATTTTTGATCAATTTAATGCATCTTTAAAAAAAATACTGACCTCAAACTTTTAAGTTACATTCACAGTATTTATGTTGACATACTCCATATGTTTTCCATTTGAAAAATAACCAATTTTTTATTCTGGTTATTTTTTATTAACTGCAGAAAGCTTACACAAACACATGCACACACAGTTGACACCGACTAGCACAAAGGATAGATATCATCTAGGAATCCAGTTATCATTTTCTGTTCATCTAAAATGATTGGGTAGGTAACTACACTGTATACTTTCATTCGATTAATCACCCTCTGGTTACCAGCATATTTTATGCAGGGTCACTAACTTCATTGCTGAAATGAACAGTAAAGCATTGTTTGAAAGTGAGAGATTGCTGAACATATCAGATTTCTTTCTGGGAGATCGTTGTTTATGAGCTCAGCTGGATCTTTTCCTGTCCTGCCATATTACAGCATGTTTGGCCACTGCATTTCCGATGGAAGCTTCATATTTCCAAGCTAAAGGGCCACACAGTCTGCTGAGCATCTCCACTCCAATCTGCTGTTGGTTGAAGCTGCCAGATTGGGTTGTGGAGAGGCCAGTTTCACCATTTGTTTGATGATTGCAGAGCTTTAGATTAGTGGAAGTTAAATAAATAGCTCAAAACTGAAAACTGAAAATGTACAACATGAAAGAAACAACACGAAGGGTGTCATTTTGGATGAACTACTCCTTTAAGAGCTTCAACGTCAATCCATTCATGCAATTTAATGCATGTACATCCACGCAGCTCAATGAGCTGTGCTACGTATACGGGTATAAAGACAATCAACAATAGAGAAGCCATTAATCAGCTAATGTAGCTTCAAGGGGCTATTAATACAGAGTTGATTCAAAAGTCCCAACAATGGGCATGTTTTAACTGGCACTGTTTAAACAAATGTGATTGCAGAGAAACTTTAAGAGCCTTTAATCCCTACTGTATTTGTTCTTTCTGATATTTCAGGAGCTTCCACAGGGATAGGGATAACTACTGTCTTATATAAAAACCTTCACATGTTGAGAACAAACGAACACAAAGGTAAAATAAGTAACATTATTGTAAAACATAGTACACATAAATATTGTTGCCCTGAATAATCATTCATATTCTTACCTCCATAAAGAGCTTTCTGTGACACTGCCCAGATTGAAGTCGTACAATTTGGTGAGCATGAGGATCACCTGTACAAAAAACAAGAAGGGAAAAAAGTTGCATAAATATCGATTTCAGTGCAGTGCCATTACATGCAATCTGCAAGCAATCACATTGTAGTGTCTGGACAGTGGCTGAAAATGATCAATCACACTCAAAGAGTTAGTTGTGACTTTTGACCCATTAATTAAGACTTAAGGCTCCGTGGGTATGATATGTCTAGGGACTGCCTGTTTAGTGCCTTTAGATGCTAAACAAGACACCTTGGGGTCATCTTTCCCCCACGCGAGGCAAGAAAAAGAAGGGCCATCTGGCAGGCCAATGGGAGGGACACCCGGAATACACAAAAATGTCTGCATGTTCCATTTTAACTCAAAGTCCAACTATTTCAACTTGGATATGATATATGTATATTCATATGTATGTATGCATGTGCTCATGTTGTAACATCTTAGCTATGTTTTGTTGTTAGTTTTAGATGTAACACTTAACCGTGTAACCATGTGTAAGAAGAGATTTTTCTGCCTACGTCTTTTTGCCCCTAGCATGTTTAGTCTCTAAATGTTTCGTTCTGTATGCTTCTGATGTTGTATATTATGTTCCATTTTCGCATGAACGCCACTGCGTGATTGCGCCATGAAGCACCTGTGTAATCAAACCAGTCGTGTTAAAGGACGTCAGAGGTGTGTGACTTCATGAACCAGGAATCTTTAATTGTATGCCATGCCAAACAATTGGCAGCTTCTGTGTCTTCAGTAGCGCTTTGTGTGATTGTTTGTCTTATTTATAGTTGTGTGTCCACCAACGAGTCTAAGAACAAAAGGGTGAAAATAACGATAAACAAAACGTCTTTGAGGAGAGCGCACAGTCTCATGGTCCCCCCGCTGTGGCTCAGTGGTGAACTAGGTCCTCAAGAATGCAGTATACCTATCGGAGAGATTTGAGACTGGTGCTACCCTATCTCTGCCTTATCCCTTATCCGTTTTATCTAGTACCTTCTCTCAAGTTGGAAGCAAGTAATGCGGTTTCTTCTGCCTAGTGAGCAGTACTGGTGCAGGAAAAATCCAGTTCTGAACAAAGAAGGGACTGGATGTTGTCAGCGTCAAAGCAGGAGAGGAAGATTTGCAACCTCAATTTCAAGCTTGCCCCGGATCAGCGGTGATCTAGGTCTTTAAAGATTACATGTTGTCCCAGGCATAGGGCACTATACACCCCCGCCCGGAACTGTGGAGATTGTGGCTTGGTTTCTGAGGGGTCTAGCTCATAACTCTGGTACATCAACCAAGGTTATTGAGACCACTCTCTACTCTAGAAGGAGTACTATGCCTTGAAGTAAGCTTCATTTTGTAGTGTTTGGCTGCTGGACCAAGTTAACTGCCCAGATGGTACGGTGCTGGAGTTCCCGCTTCACCGACTCACTGCTGGGTTATCTCCATCCACCTTAAAGGTGTTTGTGGAGGGTTAAAGGGTTGCTTTCCACATCCCTTTGGGTGGAAAGTTTTGGAGAAACCCACTGGTATCCTATCTACTCCATGGCACATTAAGGCCCAGTAAGTATTCTGCTTGCCCTTTGGGCATTGGACACTTAAGCAACTTTTCATATGTTGGGGCCCCCTAAACAAAAATGGGGCCACCGGTGTCCAAGCAGAGACTGAGTAAGTGGTTAGCGAGGCTATATTTCACTAGATTATGAGTCGGGGGGGGGGGGGGGGGGGGGGAGAGGGTGCGAGTGATATGGATGATGGGTCTGCGCGAGATTGTTGACGGGGGGGGGGGGGGGGGGGGGGGGTTGGGGGGGTCCGAGCGCAAGCGAGGCTGTTCAATCGCCTCCATAGTCACAGCGCCACAGCCGCTTGCAGCAGCTCACGGACCGGTCCGCGAAATCGGTCCACGGCCCGGTGGCACTTCGTCCGGGGGTTGGGGACCACTGACGTATGTAACGTGGGTTCATTGTTTGCTCTAAGCTAGACCTGCAGCTCTGTTGCTTTGAGTTGCACAGAAACCCTCCAGCTCATCCTGTCTAGATCTGCTAAAGGATTTATGTGCTTATTTATGCGGTAGCAACATATCTAACATGCTTACAGCAGTATATCTGTGTATCTATTAGCAATAACAAGTTGATACTATTCTTCTTTGGTCAATTGTAGTCTTTTTTTGCAATTTATATTGTTTTGTTGTTATTTTAGTACGTATTTATATATGAAAAGTTGGTTTTAATAGAAATATCTGCATTTATTCCTTTTTCTCAGAGATTGTATTTTCACACTCATAAGCACAAGGCTTATTAAATTAAACTACAAAACTCTAACCTTCTGAAAGTATGTTTATTGTATATCTTTTAAAATGGTGCAATGCAATTTATTAACACTTTTAAAAGCATTATTTATTTAATATGTTTAAAATTCTATACTGCATACATTTACTTAAAAAGCTGATTATCCAAATCGAAAACACATTCAGAATGAGGCTCCCCAATATGAAAAGGCTGACAACACCTGCTAAAGATGCCCACAAAAGAGAAAGAAACAAGATTGGTCATTCAATTGTATTTTACTTTCTTTTTTTTCTTTTTTTTACTGCCTTAACTGTGAATTAATGTGACAACTTAATCAGTTCATATGACTGTAGATCATAAAAAGCTGCATGCATGATTAAAAAAAAAAAAAAGTAAAATGCCCTACAAATTCCAGGATGTCACCTTCTCAAAAACATTTTATACACCCCCATATATCTGTGGTGGACAGATTACTCGCCAGTGATATAAAAAAAATGCATTTTGAATTTTATTTTTCATGCATAAAAGAAAAAAAACATCATTAAATCATCTCTTAGCAGAAAGTCCAGATCAAATCTGAATTGGAATCATTATTGAATCACCCATTATATAAACTTCTCAATAAATCAACCTATAACAGCCTCAAAATTCACAAATCCTCACATCTTGCTGATCTTCATCTCAGCATAAAACACCATTAAATGATGCATCAGGCTTCCTCCTTGACACCCTAATAATTCATCTCCTCATTACTTAATCATATCATGCCAAATCTAAATACAGCGCTGTAAATATCCTTTATAAGATTCTTAAGGTGCACGAGACTGTGCTAACTAGGTCAGTCAAATTCCTCCAGGAAAATTAAAGACGGGAAGAAGAGTGAGGAAATTTATGCCTAGTGCAAAAAAGTAGACTCATAAACTTACAATCTATTTATGCTTCAAGAGAGAATTCATACCTATATAAATCTCAAAGCCTTTTGAAGGAACACGGATCGTTATGGGGGAAGAGTTCATCGATTCTCTCGGAACTTGGTTACAATAACAAGCGTGGGAAAAAAAATTCATATTAACACTTTGAAAAGCCCTTTAATCATATGGTAGCATCTATCCTAGAAAATAAATTCATTAGTTTACAAGGGCAGTCACCCATTTCAGGAGAAAGAAAGAGAATGATGAAATTCTTCTTTAGCTCCAAGAACACTGCCTTTAATGCTATAGTCAGTTTGTACAGCAATATTGGGAACAGCCTGAACTGCTGAGATCTCTTGTAGTACCCTATTTGTAAAGCTGCCCTGACATTTACATACAGTTCAGTAACTGAGAGCAAAGCACCAGTGCACTGCTCAACCATAGGAACAGCTCTGTATAAAATGAAGACGGACAGAAAAGTTATCTGGAGTTTGTCAAAAGTATTTAGATACTACTTCCATAGCATTTATTTTCTATGGAAGTCAATGGTCACTGTCAACTGTTTGGTTACCAACAATCTTCAAAATATCTTATTTTGTGAAAAACAGAAGAAAGTAACTCATATAGGTTTGGAACAACATGAGGGTGAGGAAATTATGACAAAATTGTATTTCTTTATTTTTGGGCAGGTGAACTGCTCCTTTAAGTCACAAATATTTAGCATTTTTTTGCATTTACACTCAACTCTCACAGCAGACATGCCTCTTCAAACAGAGCCTTTTATTTCTAAATGATGACAGGTCTGATATAAAAATCCTACTAAAATGATAAGTGCACCCCAAATATGATTGTATTGTTATTAATAGTTTTTAAAAGAACCTCACAAACGTTATAAAATAATAAAACAATGCAGTACATGTACCCTTTAAGAATCTAAAGGTCCAAATCCTCTTTTGGGAACACACTTTAATAATGACCCCGTTTCAATGAATGAAAAAAATTAGTGGTTAGATGGAAAGGAGATCGCTTAGAACAAAATTCAAACAAACATTTATATTGTATGAGCGGTGCAAAATAATTCTATGCCTTCAGTGAATTATGCTGGAGATAGCATTGTGCTATGTGCTTTTCTCGTCAACAGAGTACATGCTGTTGAAAGGAAAAAAAGGAACTATGGATAGCGGAAAAAAACTGCAAAAGGAACCTACTTCAGTCTGCTGGATCATCTTACTTGGACAATGATCTCAAACACTAGAACATTGTGACCCAGTGGAAGATTAATCCCCCTGAAAATCAGTAGCACTGGAAAAAAGAAAAGAAAAAAGAAGTGCTCTAAAGTCCTCTTCATTTTCTCGTTGATGGTCATTCCTTAGATCATTACAATACTTTTACATATACTGAATAACCTGACTATACTGATGTTTACACAAGTCCTGTGTTGGAGATATGGTATCAATCTTCAGCTCCTCCGTTTTCTGCTTGAGACCCAAACATAACACCACTCTACATTCTGTTTTCTAAATTGAATAACTGTAAGATTACAACCTCTCTTCTATTCCTTTACCAAATCAAATACTGTCTGGGTTTGGGTTGAGTTTGGGAGATACAAGGACTTTTTGTAGAATTGCAGAAGGATTCAGATTTTATTAATAAATAATAAAACAAAACTCAAACAAAACTACCCTGTGGGAGAAAACAGATTTGACTTGACTAGACACGACTTGACCATGACAGGAAAATTCGATGACAAACCAGCACAGGACAGCAAACACAGGGAGAATGAATTAACAGGGCAAGTAATGAGGGAAGACAGGTGGGGCAAATCAAACCAATAACGAAGAAACAAGACGGGCAGGGCTACACGATAGATAGGAATAATAATAATAATTCATTACATTTATATAGTGCTTTATCATAGACACTCAAAGCGCTTTACATGGAAGGGGAAATTTCTTCAACCGCCACCAGAGTGCCGCATCCACCTGGATGATGCGACGGCAGCCATATTGCACCAGAACGCTCACCATACACCAGCTTATTGGTGGAGAGGAGACAGAGTGATGAAGCCAATCAGAGAATGGGGATGATTGGGAAGCCATGATGGACAAATTTGGCCAGGATGTCAGGGTTACACCCCTACTCTTTACGACCGACATCCTGGGATTTTTATTGACCACAGAGAGTCAGGACCTCGGTTTAACGTCTCATCCAAAGGATGGAACCGTTTCACACAGTACATGAAATAAACACACAGCCAATGAGAACACTCATAAGCCACTTTCCAAACAAAACAAAAAAATGACCTGAAAGCACGCAGCCGATGTAAACATGAACCGCTTGATACACAACAACTGACGCAGACAAGAGAGTGCAGCTCAAGCTTACTCGAAAAGCACACTCACAGAACATGACAGAGCACACAAGCGAACACTCATTGTGTGCGCTCACAAAAGAAAACAAATACACCGACCTTGAACGTCAGAATCCTGACACAAAACCGAACAAGACCGAAGGCTGGGATCCAAACATCACGCCCCGCACACAGGACAGATCACAGACAGGAGAACGCGCGACACGAGGACTAATTCTAAAATCTCATGGAACTACAGGTATTATAAGGAATGTCAGCCATTCAATCGATTGAATTGCTGACTTCATTCACAAGCAGGATTGCCAGATCTGTGTAACAAAACTGGCCTATAGGCCACTTTAAAGTAGCCCAATGTTCCCATCCCAAATATTATATCTATACGCCACTTCTAAATATATCTTTTTACAGTCACTGTATGCGTACACAATTCAACCTGAAAATCACTATATAGCATTGATCAAAAACAAAGTCTGGTTTCATAAAGGAGCTCTCTTAAATAGCTACTTATTTTGAATAAGTAATTACTTCACAACTTGTATGTGTCACGGATCGTACAAGGGGAGGACTCAAGTGCAGGGTAAGGGAGTTTATTGTAATAACAAAATAAACAGACAAACAAAATAAACACCCACGAGGGGGGAAACGATACCTTAAACAGAATAACAAAAGACTCAAAGGACATGAACTAACCGGGAGATCGGGGAGCACAACACACAGGAATGAAGACATGGAAGACAACGACGCGACGCCGGACAGCAAACACTGAGGGCTATTTATAGGACACATGAGGGAAGGTAGTGATGAGAGACAGCGGGGAATGATTACGGGAAACAAGGAGGCGGGGCAGACGCTAATGAGACACAAACCCGCGGCGAACGGGAATCGCCGCGTGTTTACAAAGCACGTGAGACAAGCGCAATGGGTGGATACACCCACTGCGCAACAATAACAACAAACAGACACGAGGACACGAGAACGCGCACATGACGTAACACGCCCTCATATGAAACGCGGGAGGAAGAGCAGTGCCAGTATGTTCTAAATAGTACCCTTCACTCCAGAGTTCCCTTCATGAGAAAACTTTATGCCCTGAAGTGGAGATAATTCACTTACTGGTGTCAATCTTTAGCTGAACCCAGTTAACTGCCCAGTGGGTGCAGTGCTGTAGTTCCTGCAAGAATGATTTTCAGCAGGTCTATCCCCCTCCACTCTGAAGGTGAATGTGGCTGCCTTAGTTGCTTTCCACACTTCTCTGGGTAGGGTTTCTTTGTGGAGTACTGGTATCAGCTGGGGACCTGTCCGTAGGACTTGAAGGCCTTTCCTTGGCTCCCTTTGAGCCCATCGAGAAGGTCCCTGATAAATTTCTCACTTTCTAAACTATATTTATTCTGCCCATTTCTTCTCTCAAGAGAATTGGACATTTACAAGCTCTCTCTGTTTCAGCCGTGTGTCTGGAATTTTCTCAAAGGCATGATAAGGGGTTCTCTTTACCTTAGGCTTGGTTATGTTCCTAAGATCTCTACTAATGCTGTAAGACCTATTGGGCTCCAGGCCCTCTGTCCTCTTGCATTCTGGATGTCAGACCGGGAAAAACTTAATCTAATCTACCATGTTAGGGCCTTAGAGCCTATGTCCACACAGCTGCCCTGTGGAGGAAATCTGAACAGCTGTTTGTGTGTTTTGGGTCTCCCAAGAAGTGATCCCCAGTGTCTAATTAAACTATGAGCAAGTGGGTAGTCGAGGCTTTCTCACTTGCTTTCGAGTCGGTTGAACAGTCCTCTCCTTTGGCAGTCCGAGCACACTCAACCAGGGATATGGCTGGTTCCAAAACTGTTTTGCTAGGAGTTTCCCTCCAAGACATTTGTGATGCGGCAGGCTAGTCCTTGCTGCAACACGTTCCTCATGTTTTACAAGCTTAATATTGGGTCCAGCCCTGGTTCATGCCTAGTGTGGATCGTATGATTTCAAACGTATAAGTATTTGCTCATAGGTGTGGTGGGTATTACATTCATACAGCGCTTTGATGCAGCACAAGTTCCCTTGAAAGGAAACGTCTCGGTTATGTAACATTACATTTATGCATTTGGCAGACGCTTTTATCCAATGTGACTTACATTGCATTCAAAGAACATATTGATTGTTTTTGCTTTCGATCCCATGACATTGGCATTGTAAACACCAATGCTCTACTGGTTGAGCTACAGGAAGGCTTAGTAACCTGAATAGGAAACGAGATGCTACATCCCCATGCTATACTTTCTACATGTCTGTCTGCGTCTTGCTTCAGCCTATCAGAAGCTAGCATGCTGTTTTCAGGTGTGCTTTATAGTCTCCTGATTTTGATGTTCCGTCACGCCATTGAACTGACTTCACATGCGCTTCACGACATAGTCGCGCGTTCCCACAGCACTTTGACACAGCGTCTATTCAGTGACCTAAGGTTCCATATGTAACTGAGATGTTTTTCGCACTATATAATAGGGAAGTATGCGATTTGGAATGCAGCTATGTTAACCATTCTGATTCTATGCATTCCTGAATACATAAAATGATTGAGAGATTGAGAGCATTTCTGATTGGTTAAAATGTTTGGGCCACTCCCCTGGCTCCTAGTGGTGTCTGTCACATAACTTATTTTTTTCCACATAATCTGTAATTGAGTAGAAAGGAACCAACAAAAAAATAAACAAATACAGCTTTAGCCTCACAAACATCATATGATAAATTGCCTTTTAAAAGCAGACATTGCATAATTCACATTAATTTTCATTGGAATATTGTCTAATATTAAACAATATATATTTTAACAAATGTAAGACTTGTAATTTAGTAAAATAAGCAAGGAAATGATGGTTCAGCTTGTTAATTTTGCACCCTAATATAATACAACACAGCCATTAGAGCTGAAAAATTATTTTCAAACCGCTGATGCATGTTTCTGTGAGTAATGAGTATAAGCTGTTTACATGTTAAGCTTATTCTGATTAAGCTTCCCTCATTTACAAAGGCTCTGGTTTTGAGTCTTTGTGCATTCTGATAAGGCTTATTAGACACTTCTCTACAGCGCAGTTCGGAGCACCTTATTAGATCAAGTCTTTTCCTAAATTCTAGTTTTGTATGCTGAATTATATGCATGAACATATTTACAGAAGACACAGCACAGGTACATAATTAGTTGAAATAACACTCAAGTAAGGGCTTTGAAAGGTGGAAATTAGATGAAAGGGCAAAAATCATGCACCTGTCTTTTAGCTATTTTTTTGAAGTCAGTATATAAATAAACAATAAATGAAGCATGAAACACTATTGGATTCCTGTTAGAGAAGTCATGTTGAACTTTTAACAGGATAGTTCATGCAAAAATGCTCCGTAACCGTAACAAAATCAACTGGTTTCGAACATGTTTGTTTTGTACTGCAGTGAAGCCAAAACCAGTTATACATATTTCACAGGCTGAACCCTCCAAATGGCTTGTGGGTTGTGTTTTGGATGGATGGTATTGGTCCATTCTCTTGTATTAGAGAGGAGAAGATGATTCTCACAGAAAATAATATGTTGCACTCACACAGGTGTCGTCAAACCAAATTATACCAGTCTCGGACAGCGAAAGCAATTCGGCAACAATTTCACATATGGGAGAGGGGCGTAAAACCTATAAGGCCATCCACATAAAGTTCACTATCTTAACAAATAGTGACATGCGACCATAGCTTAGCATTGCCAGAACTAAATTGCCCAAGTAGAATTTGTTCTACTTTATTTTCCTCCACAAAACTGGAAGTACTGTCTCTATTCACACCCAATTTATAACAGTCACAGCCCTCGGGTACAACTGAGAAATGTTTGGAGGGAAGAAAGCCTATTAGCTGTACTGTAAAAACAATCTACAGCCATATTCAGATGGGATTAGTTTTATATCCTCTGTGATTTTAATCCTGTCCGAATTGGCCATGTCAGTGATTTTTTTTCCCCAGGCTTTTTACCAAGAAGAATTACACTGTATTTTACCTGATATAAAATGCCCTGAATACTCACAGGTGAAAGTAGTCCTGTGTGAATTGACTTGCTAGTAAAAGTCCTTTGAATTGACTCTCTAAAGTCCATGTCCAGTCCGCAGGCCGTTTGACTATAGCTGTAGATCAAGCAAGTGTCTCAGCAGACTTGACCAATAAAAACACACAACAAAATGAAAAGACAAAGTTTAAACTTCTTAGACGTACAATACTCGCTGTTGAGGATGGATGTAGGAACTTTTTTAATTAATTTTAACAAATTTATCAGAGGTGATAGCCTTGTGGACAGCATTCCGACATGTAGTCCAGCTCTTCTGCATAGATTCCACCATTGATTTGTTCCCTGATTCTTGTTACCTTGCTAGCATCATGTGTATCTATAGCCTCTTTGTTTCTCCTCTTCTTGCTGTATGGCTTGGATTTTCCTCTTTGGAAAATGAAATGGATTTGCATTTGGAACCTTGCCTCTCCTGTCATCTTTATCCTCTATCTCAATTTCAAATGAGGTAACAAGACATCGCCATTGTTTTGCAGATTTCAAATGCATAACACATCATTTTCAGTGGAGTATCGACTGCCTTTAGGTTGTGTCAGTTGTGTGAGGTCAATTACTCATCCCTGGAGAGCGTCTTTTACAGCAGCGCGGTAAACATTGAAGGACAGCGAGCCCTTCTGTGTCGTACATATGGGGAGTGTTGTAGGTGGCCTTGCTACTGCCAGCTACTGCCAGATGAATTCCTACCGTAGTGTACATATGTCGTATTACAAAACTTGCCAGTGAAATCTAGTAATGCCACTCAGTGCCAGTCAATTAGATTCACACTTCATATACTGAGTGAGTTTTATGTTACTTTGTGAAAAGCAGCTGATTTTAAAGATACCACATGTAAGTTGCCAAGATGTCTGTAAAGAAGCACACTGTACCATCTGAAAAGCAATGCTTTCTATTAATTTGTGTCTAAATTATCATCATCACACAGAAGCTGTTGCCTCTATTATATACAGTATTATAATAAATAACTTTATGGATGCCAGGTTTAGGGATATTTCTGGCTATAGTAATCTCCTTTTTTAAAGGGCCAGTCACACAGCAAAAACGCATGAATCACGCACGAATTGCGCACAGATTTTCATTTCTGCGTGGAGCGTGCGTCGTATGCGTAATTCGTCGGTGGAACGGACGTAGACCATCAATGATTGTAAGTGGATGTGCGTCGAAGGGGGTTTGTGCATCGGTGTGCGTTATTCATGAGTCAGTGTGCGTAGTTTATGCGTTGAGTATGCATGACTATGCGCGGGACACGCGTCGGCCGTCAGTGCTTATGCTTCGGAACTGGTTCAAAACCGCGCATGTCCACGTCCGTCCACCTTCATATCACGCATGAACCGCGCACGTATCACGTTCATTCCACTGACATCCACTGACAATGTGGATTCTGAAAGTGCTTGTACGTGGAATGTTCGCTAAGTGTGCGTTTGGACGCGCTCCGTCAGTGATTCATGCGTCGGGCATGCGTTGAATGTTCGTGGAATACTTTCTCGACGCACAAGCACGCACAAACCCAATCTGTGCGTGATTTGTGAGTGATTTGTGCGTGATCGGCTGTGTGACTGGCCCTTTAGCTCTGTTCATATTTTTTATACTGTATAATCTCATTTACATTTTACATTTATTCATTTAGCAGATGCTTTTTTTCCAAAGCGAATTACAACTTGAGGAATACAGGAGGCAATTCACCCTGAAGTGTTAAAAGTTTTTGAATTTTTGAATATTGCTTGAAGTAGTATAAGCCTGGAGAATGGAGGGACTAAAGGAAAGTGAAAGCAAGGAATAATATATATATATATATATATATATATATATATATATTATTTTTTTTAATTTTTTTAAGGTGTTCACGGAAGAGGTGAGCTTCCAGCTGTCTTTTGAATATTGACAGGGTTCTGCATTCCGGATTAAGGCAGGGAAATTGTTCCACCAGCAAGGAACAGTGAAGGAAAATGTTATTGAGAGTGATTTTGTCGTCGCACATTAATCTATCGCAGGTTTCTGGTAGGTGTGTAGATTTGTAGTAGCGAGTGGAAGTAAGAGGAGCTGAACCTGTATTAGCTCTGTAAGCAAGAGTCAAAGTGAGAGCCAGTGCAGAGAGATAAACAGAGGTGTGACGTGGGCCCTTTTGGGTTCGTTAAAAACTAGTTGAGCTCCAGCATTCTGGATCAGTTTTAGGGGTTTGATTGCACTTGAGGGAAGTCCAGCCAGAAGAGCATTGCAATCTCAAAAAATATTGAGCAATAAATAAATAAATGACAACACGATAAATAAATCTGTCCAGTATGTGACCGTTGTCATGGTTGCATTGGTGCAGTATGAAAGGGAGGATGCAAGAATCAAACTCAAAAAGACTTTAATAATGAAAACTCAAAATACACTTTCAAACTAGCTAAAAAAAATGGCACGTATGTGCAACACCTGGGGCCTCATGTATCAACACTACTTACGCACAAAAACGTTGCGTTCGCCAGCTTTCACGCTCACGGTCGGATGTACTAAAAGTGAAACTAACGTGACAATGTGCGTTTCTCCACGGCAAGTTCATGTCTGGCGTAAGTACATTTCTCATTGTTTTGTCCATTGGCGACTACTACAGGCAATGAAGTGAAGCTGCAAACATTATACAACGAATTTTTCTATAAGTCTGTGTGAAGCATTGCTATTTATTTGCAATGTATAAAATCATTTATATATATATATATATATTGTCACACAAGCCTTATGGGAATATTCTATAAATTATGCAATTAAGTAAGAACATATAAAAACACGTGCAAATTGAAGGGTAAAATGAACAATTAGTCTATGGCAATGGCAGCTTTGGCAATATTAGAGGACATTGCTAATGGCAGAATCCCGAAGAGAACGAGTTTTTAGGGACCACAATGATTTCCTGGCCCAGGATGACTGCCTTGTCAGCCATTTCAGATTTCCAAGGGCTATCCTCCGAATCTAGTTGGGTCCGAATCTAGAGAGAGAGACAGCGAGGAAACACGCAATTCCCGTTCCGTTACAGGTGCCGACAACGCTTGGTTTCCTGCCAACTGATTCTTTCCAAAGGGAACTGACCGACCGCTCAGGAATAAACGAGTCGTATTTGAGCTGCGCAAAACCAGCTGTCCCCATATGATGCAGTTGACCAGCCAAACATTAAAATGCAATTTACAGCGATAGTCGGATTCCCTAATGTAATCGGAGCGATCGACTGCACACACAAATAAGGCACCATCTGAAGATGAATTTGCATACGAGAATCGGAAACATTTCCATTCAATAAATGTGCAGATTATATGTGATGCGCAAATACGCCTAAAAAATATTGTGGCAAGGTGGCCTGGGTCAACCCATGATTCATACATCCTTACAAAAAGCTTGGTTGGGTGACAGCTGGTAGCTGGCAGAGTGCGCGATGGCTTCTTGATGAGTGATGCACTTAAAGTTATGGTTCTATCTAATAGTACTTTTTATTTTTATTTATTTGCATTTAATTAAATTAATTATATAACAATTATATATAATAATTGTATTTAATTATACAACAACCCTTCAGAAGACCGCGGTTATCCACTAAAGACAATTATAAGACCATTTATTTTTAGGATCATTTACAGTGCAACTTTCAGATCCAACCGCATTGACGGCATCAGCTAAACTCCCCCATATTTTCATATTTTTTTTTCCTTTTGTTATTAATTCCGGAGGACAAAGTTCCAAATATTTTTTTTTCTAATTTCTACCTCCGATAGTAGCACCTCCAATTCACTTTCTGTACTTTCACTTTCGTTTTCGTGCCGCTTCCTTTTCCCAAGTGGACTCATTACCATATTTAAATCAGTTTAATTAAGGGAGGAGACTGGGTGGAGTGTTGTGCTCGTGCATGTGCGCTCAATTTCACGTGAATCGGGATGTACGAAGAAAATATGCGCGGGATCCTTCGAACGCAGAGATTGATACATCTGGATTTTTTTGTGCGTTCGCACATTCACAGCTTTGTCCGTAAGTGATGTTTCAGTATGAATTCAACGCAAGTCTTAGTAACAAGGCACAGCCGACAAGACTAATGAGGTGACTAATGACAGATGCATGGAAAAACACTGGAGGAGCACGGGAGGAACCAGGAACACGACAGACACAGATAGTATGTTTTATTAATTTGGGTGTAATGAATTACTAAGTAATTAATTACTGTAATTTAATTACATTTTCCTTGACACAAGTAAAATAAGAGATTACTCTTATTTTGTCTGTTAAATATATGTATCTAACATTAAAATGTTAGAAAATATTGTTTTTTAATGCAACCTTCTATCTTTAAATACTTTGTTCAGTTAAAAAAAATATTTATGCAATTTTTGTATTATTTATTTGAAAGAATGAAAAGAGCAGTTTCCTGTCTATCCATGTATTGTCCAGCTGGCTGAGATTTATATGGGATTTAGAAAGTAGTTAGTAATACTTAAAGATTAATTAGTACTGTAATCTAATTGCACTGTTGAAAATGTAATTAGTAGCTAGTAATTTATATTGTTCTTAGGCCAACCCTGATGTTTTAGAAATGTCATGTGCTTTTATCATTTTATTATTATTTGTATTAATATATTAAACATTCATTTATTTGTATTTCAGTTGTAGTTTTATTCCCTTTTAATACTTCAAATTCAACTTAGTTATTTTAGTTAGAAGCAAAGTTAGTATAAAAGTATGACAGTATAACATTTGTAACATTTATAAGGTTTAAGATTGCTTTTCATCCAGTATTTTAGCTTTATTTCAATTACGAAAACAAGTTTAAAATTTTTAGTTTACAATTTTAAAACACTAGTATGTGAAACTGGTCGTTTTAGAGTAGGCAGAGGATATCAACGTTTGATTTGTGGTGACATGTTTCATATAAAATGCATAAAAAGGATGCTGAGGGGAAACAGTCCAGGAGAAGGACTGTGAAAATCATAGATGAAACTTGGTGTAAAGGACATGAAGGGAAATGCTATGAAAGAGCAGCTGTGGGACAAGAGGTCTGAGGCCAGATGGTCACAGATTATGTGTCAATAGAACTACATTACACTGATACAGGACCCTGAGGACACTCTTTGCTTGCGTTTGAGAAAACAGTTCCGTCCCCTCTGGTCCAGTTCATTCGGTTTTGAGACTATTATGAGTTTTCTCTTTGCTCAGTACCGAGTTGTCAAATGATGTAGTCCACAATATGCACTTACTATTCATCATGTACTGAACCATCTAGTGTGAGGCTTGAAATGGTGTCCTACAAACCAACTGTCACACTTTGTTTTGTTTTTTCTCTCAATTAATTAAGCGCATCATCCGTGCATTTAAAGTGTACAGTAATCCCTCGCCTCTTCGTGGCCTCGGGGATTTAAAAAAAAAAATCATTGAAAAATAAAAATTCAAAAATACCGCCATATCGGCAGCCGTATTGCGGAAAGCAGCGTTGCTTCATTGTGATGCGAGAGAAACGGTTTCCCAGGATGCCAGACAAAGAGAGAAATTCTCTCAGAGGCTTTGTACACACCCACGGCACTCAGACAAGACACGTGATTGGTTCCCGGGGCGAGATCGACCAATGAGAGCACGAGTGGATGTATCCCGTGAGCTGATTGGCTGATCCTATTTCACGGATTTTCACATATCGCGGGGGGTTCCGGTCCACATTAACCGCGATAAACGAGGGATCACTGTACTTTGTCTTGATATTTTGAAAGTGAAAGTGAAATGGGAAGACTGAGTGTGACCCATACTGAGAATTTGTCCTCTGCATTTAACCCATCCAAGTTAATGACACACATTAGGAGTAGTGAGTAATGAACAAACACTGACCGTTGAGGGGGTAACAATTATTGGTAACAATTACCAATCATCATCACATCATTCCAAACCTGTGTGACTTTTTCCCCCCGCTGTGAAACTCAAGGGAAAATATTTTGTAAAAAGTAAGACACAATGCAAGTCAATCGGGTCCAATATCTTATTTGACTAGCAGAAAAAAAGTTATACAGCTTTGAAATGACACAAGAGAAGAGTAACAATATCATTCATCTGAGTGTATTATTTGCACTACTCAAAGCTGCCAACGTGCACCTTGACTTGCTAGTGTTTGTCCTTGGCTTAAAAATCCAAGGACCAAAGTTCCACAACAAACCTCACGCACAGAGGCACAAATAAACAGCACTCACAATCTCCTGTGGCTCTGGAGGTCACTATGTGAACACACAGAGAATACTGAACTCAGAAACCAACAGACTGCTAGACAAGCTGACTTCCTACAGACAGATTGAGGTATTTTACTAATGCAAGGTAAAGCACACACAAATATAGTGTAGAGTGACAGAGCAAGACCCGAAGTTCAAGTATAATGTACATACAGTACACAGTATGAGTGCATTAGGATATGCTTCTACTAAGAAGAAAGAGCCATTTGTGTGTAATGTTGTTACCCTGGCTAGGGAATCACCTGGAGGAACAGCGTGGTGGGAAAGGGAGATGGAGATGTTGCATTGTCTGATGACAGCAGTAGAATCAATCCCCAGCAGTGCTTGTGAAAACATTGTGGTGGAAAAAGCTGTTGGCTAAAGATGCTCAAAGGCAATGCATTGTGGATAAGAGTTGCAAAAATTGTTCATGATGGAAACATGATGGATTCCACTGCCACTGCTTTCAATGCAACTACAACAGTCCTTGCCTTGATTAGTTATTGATTAACTGATTTATTTGTTTAATCCTAATTTTATGGTTGATGGATTTTATGTATTATCAATACTGTACTGAGCTACTCATAACGTTCTATTCCTCAAAGAAAATAAATATGTTTTATGGTTTCAAAAAAATATTAAGTAGCTGTTTTCAACATTGATAATAATCAAAAATGTTTGTTGATCAGCGAATCATCCTATTAGAATGATTTCTGAAGAATCATGTGACACTGAAGGCGTAATGATGCTGAAAATATAGCTTTGCATCACATGAATAAATTACAATTTAAAATATTTTATTGAACAATTTTCTAGTCTTTAAATTTTAATAATATTTCATAATATTTGTATATAAGTTTTTACTGCATTCTTGATCAAGCCTTGGTGAGCATAAGAGACTGCTATCAAAAAGATTTTAAAAATCATTTCAGGTTACATACGTATCACTAGTTCTCTGAAATGGATTTGAGCGAATTTGCAAATATAGCCGTCGTCCTCAAACGCACACCCAAACAAACAACACAAAGACACAATATCCTTGCTCGAGGGCAGGAAGAAACATGTCGTGTATATTCTCCTCCAGCCAATCTTGAACTGCAAATTTTGGATTATAAATGCAGAACTTGGAAACGAGAGGAAAGAGGAAAAGAGCACAAGCGTGACCAAAAAAAAAAAAAAACGGAAGAGAACACAAAACACTGAGGAATGAAAGTGTAATATTTAAGAACACACAAACAAGTTTAAGTTTTGCGCACGACAATTTTTAATGTGTTTAAAATTTTGATCTACTCTTGTTATTTTTTTAAACACACTTAAACTTTTGATTTACTTAAACTTTTTGATTACGCTTGTTATTTTTCATCCTTGACCACAGTACTTTAGGCGTGAAATTGAGCCCATATGGGATGCCCTGTTGTTTTTAAACTAGCTGTGGATCTTTAAAATACACAAACACTGTCAGCAACATTTCACGTCGAACGTTTTACAGCGCTTTTGAGACACTAAAGCTGCTGCTTCCGGTTTCCGGCGCACCTTTATCCTCCTGGTTCATAATGTCATCATCCCGCGACGTGCATTCACGTGATCGATTTTGATTGTGTTTCTCGGGACAATCACACTAAAGCATTCCCCTAGCGTTTCAATGCAGTGCGAGTTTATGAACAGTATTTTATGCATATTAAGTGTGACTTAAAAGTCCAACTATGTTTCTGGACCACTGCAAAAGAAAAAGCTATAAAAGATTAGCAAGTTGTTATAAAATGTTTTATCGTGACAAAAACTGTGTATTTATCCATTAGGTCTGGGGGGGGGGGGGGGGGGACTTAATATGTGATATATTAAATCACATATTTAATATTTAATATTTCCTGAATAGGGAGAATATTTAATCTTCCCACATAACCTGTCAAGTGTGATCCATCTCAGCATCTTAAACTTACAGTCTACAGATAATTCAAAGACACAAGCGGAAAGGAGATAAACATAGGCTTGCTTCTTTATGTACATTCAAAAGGGAAACAGTCATCGAGTTCTTCAACTTGAAAATATATCATTGGTAAAAAGCATATTTCATGCTAAATTAAGCTTGCGGTACACGCTTGTTGCTTTCCCAGTTTTGAATATTCACTTTTTTCCCCAATGTTATTTACCTCTAAGGGGCAAAAAGTGTCATCTGTCTTAAAGTTGTTTAAGCAGACAGATGTCAGATTGTCAGACAGCGAGTTTGTCTTTATTTGAATACAGTAAACAGATGACAGCATATGCAAATGGAAACAAATTTCAGTGAGGTAAAATATAAATAATCCAATGTTAACAAGACACCCTTTTAAATTTTTTTACAGAAGAATGAAAAGTAATTAGTGGTGCTGTATGAAAATAAATAAATATATACACACACACTTTTTTAAAATAAATCATCTCTCTCTCTTTCTCTCTATATATATATATATATATTTTTTTTTTTTTTTTTTTTTTACTTTTATTATATTTAGATATTTATTTTTAGTTTTTTTTATAGCATCTGACTAAATTCAGATTAATAAAAGTTTAATTATGCATGCGTTGTGTCATTGTGTTAAAAGCAGAGTGTGACAAATCTGAATTTCGTCAGATGCTATAAAAAAAAACTAAAAATAAATATCTAAATATAAAAATGTAAAAAATTATTATATATATATATATATATATATATATATATATATATATATATATATATATATATATATAATATATATGATTTATAAAAAAAATATATATATTTTTCAATATTTATATTTAGATATTTATTTTTAGGTTTTTTTTATAGCATCTGACTAAATTCAGATTTATGTCACACCCCATTTTTAACACAATGACACAATGCATGCATGATTAAACTTTTATTAATCTGAATATTGCTATGCATAAACACAGTCAAAGACCAGTGCTAATTGCAACTCTCATTTTAAACCTGAAGGTTCTCGTGACCTGAGCTAACATCAACCAACCCTCTCAAAAACCCAGCCCTCGGTCCAAAACCGCAACCCAAGATGAAAATACAGGGCTGGCCAAATCATTAGCTAATGCCTCTGTGTATGGCAGTGTGACTCACAAGTTGAGATGAATTATGAAGTGCGCCATCGTAACAGATTAATTATATCCAGCAAAGTCTGAATGCCTTTTCCAGAGCTGGCACCTTGGGATGCCAAAGAGAGATGTCAGTATCTCATAAAGCACTTGCTAAACAAAATATACGAGTTCTATACTCGTTTAGAAATAAAATGGTGTAGAAACTAGAACATTTTAAATAAACTAATACATAGCTAGTAAATTTCACAAAGAAATAAAAAGAAACATTGAATCAAAGTATAAACATCACTAGTAAGAAAAGAAAAATAAGTATAGATATATATTTCTGTAAAATTACTATATATATTTATGTACAATTACTATTACTAAATTTCTATAAATTACTGATTAAAAATTTCTATAAATTACTGATTAAATTTATCTCAAAAACGACACTCATAATGCTACAAAACTTTTATCAAATACAAAAATATAATTCAGAACAACAACTATTTTCAACATTTAGAATACAGTAACTAGAACTGTTTCTCAAGAATCAAATCATCAAAAGTATTTCTGAAGGATCATATGACACTGAAGAGTAATGATGCTGAAAATACAGCTTTGCATCGCATGAATACATTTTTAAATAGATTTAATAGAAAAACAGTTATATTAATATTAATACATTTTTTCACAATATTCCATGTTTAACAGTATTTTTGTCAAATAAAAAAATATTTTAAAAACTGTTACAAATCTAACCAACCAAAAACTTTTGAATGGTAGAGCATTCTCTAAAAATAAGTCATATCTTTTTTTGTCTACTTCTTAAAGTCAACCTGGTCAATAATCGTATCTCATAAAATTAGTCTTTGCGCCAAAACGACATATTAAAACTTTTTTTTCCTATGAGAAAAAAAAAAATGTGTGCCTTAAAATAGCTTGAATGTAACTCTAAACATTGCTTCATTTATCATTTTCAGACCACGAATATGCAAATTAGCCCCATCTCCACTCACTCAGAAGTTTCAGAACGGTTATGCCTTTTATGTATCACTGTCTACAACAACATTTGACTCATAACAGCAATTAACATGATTAGTCTTTTGCTTGATGACGTAATCAAACAGCTAATAAAGTGTTGCTACTGTTGCACAAAGTCTGTTACCATTGGCCATCTTAGAGTCAGAGCTTTCTTCTAACCATCATTGTCCTTATAAACGATTTGAACAACTCAGAACGTCATGCCATCATAATATACATATACATAATTCATCACCGTATTGCTAAATGTACCTGATTTTTGATATCATCAGAAAAATCTACCGATATAACTTGCTTCTCTTGATAGTTAATGACATGCTAAAATTGACGTGATTGGTTACAAGGTAGTTTGTGACATGAGAAACACCAGCAATTTCAAACTGCGTTTTTGAGACTGTCTTTATATACAATTATATATTTTGATTTAGCCTTTTCAATTGTTTGACTGACATATGAAATCTCCCAGAAAGAAAAGTATTTTTTTTCTTTTATTAAACTCTAAACAGCTCCTAACCTCCTGATAGAAGCTAAAAATTAATATTACATCATTGTTACTTTACCTTTGCGACTTGTTTCCAAAGAGGATTGTAACCTTGTTATCCTTCCATTTCGTCTTCCAGAAAAACCAGAGCCCAATAACTTTTTTCCCATAAAACATTTTTAACAAACACCCTACATGTTGCTTTAAGTGCAGCTCTATCATTAAATAACAAATGGCAACACTTTTAGTGACATTATGGGAAACAGTATGTAGAAATCTGGGAAGATCAATTCTAACGGTGAGCATAAAATGTTCATTCCCAAAAATGTTGATTCTCTTGAGTCTTCGCGGCATACTGATTTTCCCTTTGCACTTCACCCTACATTCTGACGCAGGACACTATGCATAAATCAATATCCCACTCAGACATCATAATAGTTTTAAACAAGGGCCTTGATGAGCAATTTTGAGCGCAAAGCACTACTTCTTCTTACGGATGACATGCTGGAACATGTTGATGCTCTTACATGGATTGACAAGAGAGAGAGAGACACTTGACACATGCAGATGCTTCTTGAGAAAGTCCAGAAAACCATTAGTGTTTCTACTTGTCCTCCTCCCTGTTTCTCGAGCAGTGTTTTTTCTTCACCTTGTTCAAATTCAGAATGTCATTATATAATTCAAGAAGGTTAAAAACAGCATCTTTGTTTTTCTGTACAAATATCTTAAAGGTGCTTAAAGTTTGATTGATTGACTGTGAAGCATCAAAAATCATAATCTGCCAGGGGGTAAGAAAAATAAATGTCAATTAAAAGGAAAACAAGATTATTTTTGACACCTCACTGAGAGATATTTTTCGTCTTAAACATAAACCCACAAAAATGTGAATAATTATTCACTATACAAGGCTTAATATCTTACATAATTTTGCTTCACAAGTAAATTAATCTTGAATTTCGCTCAAATTTTCTCAGATCGTAACTGAAATTTTCAAAACATATAGGCATTATTTCATTACATAAGTCATTAAAAGCAAAAAAAAAAAATATTAAATTGTCTTAATGCAATAGTTTATTTTTTATATATACATTTCTATTAGACTTTTTATGTGTGTGTGTGGAAATGTGTCCTGAATTGATTATTTTCAAAGAGTTTTTATTTTCAGTATACAGTAATTCCTCACCACTTCGCGGTTCAAGTTTCGCGGCTCAGTGCATCGCGGATTTTTCAAAAATATTCATTGAAAAATACAAATTCAAAAATACCGCCATATCGGCAGCCGTATTGCGGAAAGCAGCGTTGCTTCATTGTGATGCGAGAGAAACGGTTTCCCAGGATGCCAGACAAAGAGAGAAACTCTCTCAGAGGCTTTGTACACACCCACGGCACTCAGACAAGACACGTGATTGGTTATAAAGGCCTCATTATACCAGTCCAGTAACACCATCATCATCATTCATCGAACCGCACAGGTCTGTCATCGTCGTCATTACTGGAATCTCAAGATACTACTGTCATTGAGTGTAGAGCACCATAATACGTATCGTATGAGAGAGAGAGAGTAAATGTATAATATTAAGGTTTTATAATTAAACAGTTTTAATTAAAATATTTATAAAGTATAAATATACATATTTTAAGCATTCTGGTACCTACACACATACAAATTCCTAAGGGGGGCAATCCTACTTCGTGGACTGTCACCTATCGCGGGGGGTTCCGGTCCCCATTAACCACGATAAACGAGGGATCACTGTATTGAAGGAAATGTAAACCTAAAATAGCTCTCATTGATGCATCTCATGAAACTTCATTTGGAAAGCATATATAGACAGATAACAACACAGTGTTTAAATGTCTTGTAATGGAAGAACAACAAGGATACAGAAAGGGTCAACAGTCGGGAAAGAAGAAGAGGTGGAAGGATGTATGGTGGAAAAGTAGTGCAAAACAGTGGAAGAGGTATTAAAAGCCAAGGTTATAGAAATCTTTTCTGATTTAATAAGGACCACTATTGTGGGCCATGCTCTCAATCGTGACCTTACAATGGGTGAGGAAGGTCAAAAGGTGCAGCTGAAGGTTGGGAGAACAACCGTTTCATCAAACATTCAAACATGTGTAGACAGAACCGATATGTAATCAGACAATGTCCACTATGTCGTTATATTACAGTACTATATTACAGTAAATGTACTTTATAGAGATATGATGTAACACATCCTGTGAATCTGATGTACAGATGCACAGGATGTGTGTGTGTGTAGACACAGACAGAGAGAGATAGTCTTCCCTTTGTCTTTTAATATAATATTGTATTGTTTGTTGTTGACAGACCAAACTTTGCAATGTTCAAGAAATCTTCCATTTATTTCCTGGTTTACTAACAAACACACACATTTCCAGTGGATTTCAGACGTTACGACACTGTGTATTTAAATTTATATGGGATTTCTTGATTAAAATATGATCCCTTAATCAAAAGTAATATTTAAATCAGAGTTGAATACAGCTCCCGTAGTTTGATTGCTAGGTATAGGTAACTTGATAAGCAGCATATTTTCACAGCAGGAATCTAAGATGATGAAAATCATTACGGCAATAATGATAGAAAACAAAAGATGTGTTGTTTCTCACTTTGCATGTGAAGAAGAAGAAGAAAAAGCAGACAGGAATGTCTGTATGGTTTTGTGTGTGTATATTTCAGCATGTGTGCAGAGCATGTGAAGATCCTTGTATTTGACAGGCCGAGGGCCAAAATGAATGATGTGGGTAAAAACTGTGCTTATTCGAGTGATAAATCATTGTTTAGCAAGTTGCCATAAGGGCGAGATAACACTTGACACAATTATTGAAATGGAAAGCATGGCCGCTTTCTCTCTCGGACGATAATGCCAGACACGCTTCCACTTATGTAAAGCTACTTCCACACTATCTGCTACCAAACCTAAACTTCTGACGTTGCCCTAGTTAAATAAAGCGCATCATTTTTAGGCTGCAAATGTTGTTACTAACAAGCCGAATAAACAAGATCAACTGCACAAGCTTGCTGCACATTTAAAGACTCACAGTGTCTTGTTTTGCGTCGTGTTGGGGCAAACTCTATATAAATAATCACACACTAGGTGCATTGGTTTTTTCCAACTTCTCTCTCGCTTTCTCTCTCTTTACTTGCTCCCTTTTTAGCTCTCTTGACTGTGGTTGCGATTCTAAAATTAATTCTCAAACAAGCCAACAAACAATTGAGAGGAAAAGAGGAGTGTTTGGAGAGGAGGTTTGATTTAAAGCATGCATGACAACTATTATTAAGAACAAAATGTGGTCGGAATGGCTGGAATGATCAAAAAAAATCTACGTCAGATTCATTTAGAATTCCTTGAAAGTGCAACTGAGCTGTAATGATTATAAATTCCGACTGACGAGTTGTCAATAAAATATGAAACAAAATTCACTGAATAACACTGATAGAAGTATTTCAAGGACTTATACTTTTCACATCCTAGGTTTCTCAGGAAACTAAGAGGTAAAGAGCTGAAATGGTAAATAAATGGCAAACAATGGCACGTGTGAGTGTGTGAGAAAAAAAAAAAAAAAAAATATATTATATATATATATAGTTAAGGTTATATATATATATATAGATAAGGTTATATATATATATATATATATATATATATATATATATATATATATATATTATATATATATATATATATATATATATTTAGTAGCAACGTTTTCAGTCGTGTAGCCTAAAAAATGGTAACATGAAAAATATATGAGTAATCATTTCTGAGGGATCTATTCTGATCCTATTCTGACAGAAATAGGATCCAAAGACTTTATTTTCTTCTTTTTTTTAGTATTTGTATAACTGACAGATTTTATTATAAGAATATTTGAAATGTCTTGTAACTTTTTGTTGTCTTCTAGAATACAGCCACGCTGAGATGTTTATGACAGCAGGCAGTACAAACAAAAACTGACATATTTGCAAAAAATATTAAAAATAGACTAAGTTAACAAAATAACTCAAAACCATGGGCCTGAATCATAATAATGGGCTTAAATCCTAACAGTCAACTGCACTATATTTTTAGTTTCCTTTCAAGAAGATGGTGTGCTTCTATAGAGTTGCATCAGTTCCTGAGGTTTCTCTATGAGCACAACCACAAATACCATGCATTTTATTTTCAAAACACCCCTTGTGCTTTGCGTACCCCAATGAAAGCCTGTTCTCACCACTTCTGTCTGATTAGTCATGATTACTGTCTAGGTCTCGATGGCTTTGCTCCTCGTAGCCCGCCTGGGCTCTTGAGACATACATGGTTATGGCGCTGACCTTCTATGTTCCTCATCTACACTGGAATTAACAATTACCCCCACCCCACATCCATGTTTCCTAGACTGCAATTTACAAATGTAGTCTGGTGTGAAAAGTGAGTGTTAGAAATTGGAGCAGGTGTCCAAAGGCCGAGCGAAAACGTAAACGGTTATATTTACGGGAGAACTGAAATCAGCGCAGGTCTCAACCCTATCTCAACTTCTTCATAATGAGATTTTGAAACCGAGCCATTGAGACTTCACACGGCCCTTTTTTTCTTGTAGAGTGATGGATATATTGATGGACATGCATAGACTAGTGCACATTTTTGATCTTACATGTACTTGACCCAATTCGAATGTTCGCTTATGGTCACTGAATTAAGGGCCAGTCACACAGTGAAAACGCATAAATCACGCACAAATTACGCACAGATTTTCGTTTCTGCGCGGAGCGTGCATCGTATGCGTAATTCGTCGGTGGAACGAATGTGGACCATCAGTGATTGTAAGTGGATGTGCGTCAAAAGGGGTTTGTGCGTGATTTTGAGTTTTGAACGGTTCAAACGTTTTCTGTGCGTTATTCATGAGTCGGCGTGCGTAGTTTATGCGTCGAATACGCTTGACTATGCACGCGACACGCGTCGGCCGTCAGTGCTTATGCTTCGGAACTGGTTCGAAACCGCGCGCGTCCACATCCGTCCACTGACGCCCCACCTTCATATCACGCATGAACCGCGCACATATCACGTTCATTCCACTGACATCCACTGACAATGTGGATTCTGAAAGTGCTTGTACGTGGAACACAAATCCAATCTGTGCGTGATTTGTGAGTGATTTGTGCGTGATCGGCTGTGTGACTGGCCCTTTAAATGCTGACAACAGTACAGAAGCTTTAGTTCTGCAAGTGAAAAGTCAATATTAATATCTTTTGGCTGATCAAACTGGACAGTCAACTTGTATTATGGAGGAAATAGTCATCTTGATAGTGTATTTTATGTATGTTATGTTTATGTAAAACAACATAAAATAGCTAATGTATCCACTCAAGCTGAAGTTGAGATCCCAAGTACAGGTTGTTTAATTAGTGTAAAAAAAAAACAAGCGAGACCAAAAGGCTTAACTGAAAAACCTCCAAAAAGCAGGTAACATGAACAATAGCACAACAAGAAGCAACAGAAAACGATCAAGCCAGCGGAAGAAAAAAAAAGAACAATAACAAAAATACCATTTACAAAATAAAACAATAAAATAACAACAACAAAAATAATAAAAACAATTTTTTTTTAGTTGTTTTAGTACTTCAAATTAAACTAAACTAAATTGAACGAAAACAAGAAATTCTGCCTTGGCTACTGTATTATATATATATTTCGTTTTTACTTTTCTTATGCAAAGTCTGAAATTAAAAGCCAGCTATTTTAAACCATTTCCAGTTTTTTTAGACATAATTTTGACAGTCCAACTACTGTACATGTTAACAGTCATTAGAGTTTTTAATATCTGCTAACACTTTATTGTGATTCTCCCCAAACAGACATTCTGTACTTAACACTTAATAATCATCAATATGTTTGATTGTCCTGCTCTTCTAGAGCTCCTATACAGCCAAAACAAACTTTTTTGCATTATTTTCAAGCTGCTTTGAAACAATCTCTATTGTAAAAAGCACTTTATAGATAAAGGTGACTTGACTTGACATTCTACTGACTATAAGTAACTTTGAAAGTACATTTTAACGTATTCTACAAAAGCTAACCCTAACCTAACAGTCTACTAATCATCCAATGTTCATGAGATATATGATTGATGAATTCATTTTTTTGGGAATTAAAAAAGCAGGATCCTGTTTAATATTAGGTCTGCATTATCTTCTACAAAACCCAAGTGACAAGGAATTATAAATCAGAAGCGAGTCTCGTCTGCGAGACACTTTGTCAAGCTCAAACATTGACAGAAGAGGCTCCTCTGTCTGTCCACGATAACATCACAGCCGTCCCTGATCAGTGCCATGTCGGAATAAAATATTTTCCCTTCTCCAGACTGAAAAGAGGATGTTTGGGAATGCGAACGCAGGCTTACTGATCTCAGTCCTTAGAATCAATCAAGACAGCATTGCCCAGCAGATAATATGGGACGTGTTGTAACCCAATCGATATTTGGCCCTGCCGCACTGCATATAAATCTCCTTCGCTGGATAATTGATGAATTAACCTTATATAACCTTAACTATATATATATATATATATATATATATATATATATATATATATATATAGATCTCTGTGGATACTGATAGATTTATAACTTGTCAAATATGAATGCTGAATCAATAGAGGAGAATAACTTGGTTTGGTTTGTTGATCTCTTTGCTGAAAATTGATTTCATACACTCGTGTTTCAAAAGTACATGAGGAAATCCTGTTTAAAGTAACTGTAAACCCAACATTACTCAAGCTTGTGATTTAAAGAGGTACAGCCACAAAAGAAGATTCTTGCAGAAAGATTCTTGAAGAACCTAGACAGCAAAAATATCATAAATTCATCATGAAAGTGGTATGACCAAAGGCGTTTTGCCGTATTTTTAAGGAAGAATTTTGACTCAAAACGATGACTTTTATGGTACCTTTATAGTGTTTTTGGTCCATTTTTAGAGAATGAAAGAGTTTTGTGCCCCGCATGAAATCTAAAGATGGGTTTGGAATAACATGATGGGGAGCAAATTTGAGACATGCTTCTGGATCAACCAATTTTGTTGATCCTGTAACAATATTCCTTTCTGAAAATGTAGTCCCATCCCTATTCCTACCCCTAAACCTACGCCTGCCCATAGGGAAGTGGGAATTATAGGTGATGTAGAACCACTTAACCCCTGGTTGTAAGCCTAAACTTGACAAACTCTAAACTTGTACAATAAATCCGATTGGTTGTACTTTAAACTTGTTGTTTCAACTTAAAAAGTGTTTTTGTACAACTCAAATATGTCACTGTAACCATGTTTAACGTTCAGGGAGGAAGGAGGCGGGAACCGGCAGACATTTAACACACTTTAATAATAAAATAAAACATAAATCCAAAACGAAAGTAATGGCGGCGGCCCCTCGCGGTCGACCGCCGCCCACACAAAACACAACATAAGTCCCAGGCCTGGTCCTCTCTCGTCTTCACTGTCGTCGCTCCTCCTTTTAAGCCTCCGCTCCTCCGTGAGACGAGAGACAGATGGCTCGCAGGTGTCGCTCATTATCCATCACGCCACCGGCTCTCGTGACGCTCTCACGGTCCCTCGACCCCGCCCTGCTCGCCACATACCCCCAACGCCCTTCGCAGGCCGGGGGGGTACTCCCGAGTCTGCGCTCTACTCCCCCCCCCCCCCCTCCTCCGGGGGGGCCCGATCACAGCGGCCGCGGTACCTGGGGGTAAGGACAGACGAGGCGAGGGAAAAGGAAATGGAGACAAGAGGAGCGACAGCGACGAGAGAGGGGAGAGAGGAAAAAGAAAGAAAAAAAAATCTTGGTCCGGTTCCCAGACACGCTGACTCTCGGTCCTCGACTGACCGAGAGACTTCCTCGCGGCGCCATGCGGTGGCACCGGACGCTGATCGCTGGACGGCTTGGCGCTCCTCCGCCTCCTGGCGGCCGGCGACGACTCCTCTCGAGGGCAGCCGGCAGCGAGTCCCCCGTTTCCTGCTCCTCCCCAGCATGGCGGACGGCAGCAGGCTTTCGGCGCGTTGGCAAACGGGGCGACTCCTCCGCTCCCTCGCAGACGGCAGCCTCCCACCTCGTCCCAGGAGCGCGGTCTCTAGCTCGCCGTCCTAGTCGATCCTCTCTCGCTCCAGCACCACCGCCTCGGGCAGCGAGGGCTCTCCGAAAGCGTGTCCCTCCAACCTCCCGGGTTTCGGCACCAGTGTAACCATGTTTAACGTTCAGGGAGGAAGGAGGCGGGAACCGGCAGACATTTAACACACTTTAATAATAAAATAAAACATAAATCCAAAACGAAAGTAATGGCAGCGGCCCCTCGCGGTCGACCGCCGCCCACACAAAACACAACATAAGTCCCAGGCCTGGTCCTCTCTCGTCTTCACTGTCGTTGCTCCTCCTTTTAAGCCTCCACTCCTCCGTGAGACGAGAGACCGATGGCTCGCAGGTGTCGCTCATTATCCATCACGCCACCGGCTCTCGTGACGCTCTCACGGTCCCTCGACCCCGCCCTGCTCGCCACAGTCACTTGGTACAACTTCAAATTCAAGTTGACTAAAATAAAATTTCATCCAGCACAAACACTTTAAGTTGAAGCAACACAAAAACAACACACATAGTATGAAATGATCATCTCAGGTACTGAATATGTGCTTTTATACTGATATCGTTCACCTCAGATCTTAAAAATAAATGAAATTGAACGAGAAAGTTGAAACTGTGTATAGTATATTCTCTGATAAAGATTGTTCCAGTCAATCAGTATGTAGTTTTAATTATGTTAAAATGGTGTAATATTTATGAATTTGATTATGTACTTATCCATTTCATCTCATTGCGATACAGTTGCAGTTTAAGCTCCACCCACACACTCTTCTTATTGGCTGTGATTTTGATTGATTTTGTCGTGTCTCGTGGTCAAGTTACATCTGATGTAAACAGACAAATTGCTTGGCACTGAAATTTTGCAGCATTAGGACATGGTGTAATACTAACTGTCGGGAATTTTATTGCGGTTTATCGTCAAACCGGTAATTGTTTCATTCGTAGCACAAATATCTATTAAAAAGCTTTAGATGAAAATGAGTGGTGTTGTGTATAGACCCCACAGCTTGTGTGTGCTTGATTGATCACTGGCTATCTTGTTTCTCTGGCCTCGCCGCATTAATGGCCTTCCTCGCACTCTCCAATTACTCTCAGGAAAATTATTTGAGCCTTTCCTGATGTCTAAGAGCCACTGGAAATTTCTGTACTGGATCCTGTCCAACTTAATGCATAAATTAACAGAGCCTCACCATGCCCAGGAAGAAGAGAAGTTATTCATCACTCAAGCCCCAAAGGCTACTCATGTTACAGTAGCCAGCAGAATCATACAACCTGAGGTGCGTCGTACGCTTCTGTGTTATGTACCTGCATGTTTATGGAATATTGTCACTTAAGAACTGAAGGAGGGAGGCTTCAAGGCTGGATGGCTTCAGAAAGAGGATTAAGGGTGGGATGCTCTGTAGCGGAGCGCAGGGGTGGGGAATGGAGCACTGATGCGGAGAGATAGACAGAGGAAGGAGAGTGAGAAGGGAAGATATGTAGAAAGGGATGAAATGCTGACAGATAGGCAGAACTATTTTTTGGCTTCAAAACTATTGATGAGGAAAGAGGCACAGCAAACTTCCTCACACAAAAGCTGTTGCTTCAGACGGTTACAAATATATGACTACTACGGAAAAAGAAAATAAGGTTGAAAATGAGGACGAACAAATTTGTATTTTCTTTTCTTCATGAGGAGGCACAAGTGGGAGTCTGGGGTAAGGTAATTCATAAATAGATGCAAGTTTAGTTAGTTATAACATAGTTTAGTTCCTTATGTTGCAAGGTTGTGTTATCTCGCTAACATTTTACTGATTTTTTTCATCATAAAAACACAACTTGAGAAACTTCGGCTGCAGTTTAAGGCGATACCAAAACCATATCTAGTGCATTTATTTAAAAATGTGTCTTGAGTTATTTTGTTTATACTGTACAAACTGTGTATTTTATTCCCAAACCCTAAGCAGACCCATCACAGGAAAACATCATTTTGTCTGATTTATAAGTTAAAAAATAAAAAAAAAATGTCCTCACACGGACAAGGATTTTGGATATTGCTATATTTGTGAGGACATTTGACATTTTGTCCTCATGATATAGGGGTTTCCTGGACCACACACACACATGGTTTCACTATCTTGGCTGGACTTTCCATTAAACTATATATAAACTAGTTTACAGCATAGGAAATATTCCTCCTCCATTAACCCTACATCTAAACCACTGATTGGTCACCACAATGTAATATAAACCTGTACACACACACACACACACACACACACACACACACACACACACACACACACACACACACACACACACGCACACACACAGTTACAGCTGGTCTCCATCAAAATGGCATTTGGATATCCTGAACATGAGTTTATTACTGAAAAAGCAAATACTTGAAAACTTTACCCACAATGCAATTCATCGTTTCCGTTTAGTCTTATCAGCATTTGGAATTAGCAAACTTCAACAAGTTCACTGTCTGTGTATTTACAGGGAGTAATTAATCATATGCTAATATATTGACTCACTTGGAGAAAAATAAATTGTGAGCTAAGCTGGACCTGATTAAATCCTTCCACAGACTTCATGGAGAAGGAAACACGAAGGAGTAGAACGTCTTTAGTATTCAATGTAGCGTAACACTTATGACTTCAGGTGTCATTAGACCGATTCCTGCATTTACCAAAATGTTTTGTATGCATTTATGTAGTTATTGAATTTACTGATTTTATTCATGATGGTGTTGGAGATCCTGGTGCATGATAATGCCCGGCCTCATGTGGCTAGAGTGTGTAGGCAGTTTTTATCATCGACTGGCGGAGGCATTGATATCATCGATTGGCCCTCACATTCCCCAGACCTATATCCAACTGACAACCTCTGTACTGGAGCATCCAAAAACGGCACGTAGCAACACAGACTGTCCAGGAGCTGATGCCCTGATCCAGATCTGGGATGAGATCCCCCAGAACACCATCCGCTAGCCCAGCCGTTGTTGTGAGTGCATGCAGGCACGTGGGGCCCATTTACACAACTCACTTACATTATGGAATGCTGTGATGAATTTGCATTGATTTTGAGTATGACTTTGAATCCAGCCCTCGGTGTGATGATGATTTTGGTTGTCACATAATTTAACAAATTATAGAATGTTCAAATTGGGTATTTCGTTCATTGAGATCCAATGTGTGATTTAGGTGTTCCCTTCATTTTAATGAGCATTATATTTTGAAGAATGTTTGTAACCAGGTAACAGAATGTTTACCATATTTTCCTGCATATAACCCGCGGACACAGATAATCCGCACCCTCAAAATCGTTGGCATAACCCGCACCTTTATATAACCCGAACCCATAGATTTATGAACTTATTTGTGTAAGTTCACATTTCGAATTTTGAATGTTGCTCGCATGACGTAAATTATCCATAACCGTTCAGGCTCGGTACACAGTGCTTGTGCGCGAAATTTAAACAATAAGAAAACAAACACAAGTCCAAATCAGAACAAAAAGAAAAAGCAGTCTCTCCCGCTGTGCAGCAGCACATCCCTTAAGAAGCGATTCTACAGGTGTTGATCATCGGATGAGATGAGAAGAGCCTGCTCTCAGGGCAGCACATCTTCTCGCATGATTGACAGGTCAGACAGCCAATCAGCGCCAGCGGTCAGAGTGATAGTACAAGTGCGAGACAACAACCCTCACAAGAAAGAAAAACCTCAAAAACACCTTACGCCCTTAGGGACGTAACAAGTATATTTAAAAATTACTATGTGTAAAAAATTGTGATATAGCCCGCGCCCTTATATAACCCGCACCCCCCGCGAGGTTTGTAAAATCTGGTATAACCCGCGGGCTAAATGCAGGAAATTACAGTAATTTTTTGTTCAACAAAATCTCATATGGGTTTTGGAACAAATTTAGGGTAAGTGACAACAAAATATTCATTTTTGCTACATTTGAAAAAAGATGAGCTCTTCTCCAGAGCTATTAGATAATTTATCTTCTCTGTCTGTTTGCAGCATCCATGAGCCTGGAGATATCATACATGTTCTGCCACTGCAGCGGTCTTGTTCAGCACATGTACAACACAGCTGCACCATCTTGTGAGGCTATGAGAGTGCATGTGCCTCTCCTTCTCCAGTCGCTCCCATCTGAGTCAGGTGGCATGCGATGCTGTGTTTAGTGTTGATGTCCAGAAATAGAGTCAGGATCCGAGGGAAGTATGCATCAGAGAAGACCCTCTCATTGCTTTAAAGATGCCTTCCCTTCCATTTCCTGTCATGCCAGACTGTATGCGACATCAAAAAAGCACGAAAATCCAGAGAGCTCTGACTGAACATTGATGCCTGGTCATTTAGTGGTGTCACGCAGGGCCGCACTATAGAATCAGCAATTCTGCGCTCTCATCAAGTGGATGCTAGAAGGAGTGTGATTATGAAAGAGAGTGCGGATGTGAGGGTCATTTCAGGGAAAATTGATGTAAAAAGTCTCTGAGATGTTATAGAAGTAAGTTTTTCGTATGGTTACCTCAGCAGAAATGTATCTTTAAATATAGTTTTTGCATTATATAACAGGGGTCATTTTATATATTTATAATACATACATACACACTCACCTAAAGGATTATTAGGAACACCTGTTTAATTTTGTATTAATGGTTGGTCCTGATCAAGACAATCTCCTGAACTCCAAACTTAATGTCAGAATGGGAAAGAAAGGTGATTTAAGCAATTTTGAGCGTGGCATGGTTGTTGGTGCCAGACGGGCCAGTCTGAGTATTTCACAATCAGCTCAGTTACTGGGATTTTCACGCACAACCATTTCTAGGGTTTACAAAGAATGGTGTGAAAAGGGAAAAACATCGAGTATGTGGCTAGAGGTCAGAGGAGAATGAGTCGACTGATTCAAGTTGATAGAAGAGCAACTTTGACTGAAATAACCACTTGATACAACCGAGGTATGCAGCAAAGCATTTGTGAAGCCACAACACGCACAACCTTGAGGCGGATGAGCTACAACAGCAGAAGAACCACTCATCTCCACGACAAATAGGAAAAAGAGGCTACAATTTGCACGAGCTCACCAAAATTTGTTGCCTGGTCTGATGAGTCTCGATTTCTGTTGAGACATTCAGATGGTAGAGTCAGAATTTGGCATAAGATTTGGCCTTTACAGAATGAGAACATGGATCCATCATGCCTTGTTACCACTGTGCAGGCTGGTGGTGGTGGTGCAATGGTGTGAAGATGTTTTCTTGGCACACTTTAGGCCCCTTAGTGGCAATTGGGCATTGTTTAAATGCCACAGCCAACCTGAGCATTGTTTCTGACCATGTCCATCCCTTCATGACCACCACGTACCCATCTTATGATGCTACTTCCAGCAGGATAATGCACCATTTCACAAAGCTCGTATCATTTCAAATTGGTTTCTTGAACATGACAATGAGTTCACTGTACTAAATTGGCCCCACAGTCACCAGATCTCAACCCAATAGAGCATATTTGGGATGTGGTGGAACGGGAGCTTCGTGCCCTGTATGTGCATCCCACAAATCTCCATCAACTGCAAGATGCTATCCAATCAATATGATAGATAGATAGATAGATAGATAGATAGATAGATAGATAGATTATTTACTATATATATATATATATATACACATATATATATATATATATATATATATATATATATATAGAGAGAGAGAGAGAGAGAGAGAGAGAGAGAGAGACTTTGTAAAAATGTAACAATGGGGCAATTTATTCTTTTTTTAAAACAAGCTAGAAGAATATATCAAGCATTTACTTTATGTTTAAGCCTTTATACAATACATTGAGCTTTTGAATGAACGTCTTTGTCCTGAATTTCTGTGCTGAACTTACATCAATGTTGTCATATTTCCCTGTATACTGATTGCAAGTGAAGAAATCAATACCTGGGTCATTTTGATCCCATACCTTCAGCATGTACTTCCCAATATTAACCTTGTGACCTCTTATAAAATTTCAACACATTATTCCATAAATTATTCTCCGGAGAACAGAAATAATGAGCAGATTTTTCAGTATGCAGGAAAAACGTAAAAAAGGGACCAATTAACGCTCGTCTAAAGCACAGACGTGAAAAGACATAAATAGATTGAACTCTATCACGGAGAGTTCTTTAACAGTCATTTTAAATCCTGTACCTTTACTTAATGTGAATTTATTAGCATTAAAATATCCACTTGGCTTAAGTATATGTGGTTTGAGCCGAACATGACATTGTGCATTGCAATGGGAGATAAACTCAATCATTGCTATCTCAGCATTCAGAAAGCAGAGTTTTACAACATAATTTGTTGACATGCACTTAAAGTGCCATTTATGTTCACATCTTGTGTCTGTGTGGCTGGACGATTCTGGGTGTGAGCCAGAGCTCTGGACTTCAAGAGGGTTTTTTTCCTCACACATTTTTATCAAGATAATGCTTCTTTTGAGTGACTGCCATCTACATTGATGTAATCAATATAGATAATGTATCCTTGAGCATCAGGGCTCACTAAATCAGAGCGAGCATCCATTCAAATGCAGCCTGGCAAATATGATAGCAGCTGTTATATAAGTTAGCAATTCAAAATCACTGTTCTCGAACAACCTGACCCAACACTGTGATTATATTGCACTGCCCTATTAGTGACCCAGCCATTTTTCACCAGGATTGAGATAATGAATAGTCTGACCACAAGATTGTGCTCTGCATATTAGAAAACATGCTTGACTATCCAGTGAACCCATTTAAAACACACAAGCTATGATATAGATGTACAGGCAGACTCTACACACCCAAAACGCCTCTTCTCTTTTGCCCTTTTTTCCCACATTCGCTTCTATGCCACGACGGCAAATTTCTCCGCTCTGTGAAATATCTTTGATGGAGCTGTATTATGTGCCATTTCGCTAAGACTCAGACGTGACCGGCGCATAGCAGGTATCTCATTATTTCTCAATGACCACGGTAAAGCACAAGGTCAGAACTCAGCAGATCTTGCTCCTAGCAGGCTTAGTATTCCATTTAGATGCAATTTTCAATTCCCTGCTCTATATTACTGTGCAGATGTCAACCATTCATATCTCATCTGTCCAACTCTCATCCGTTTTACTTCCACCACCCAGGTCCAACAAGTATTTCAAAGAGTGCAAAGAGTGCGATTCTTGGTGCTTTGCAAAGCCTACATAGACATTATTTACTGGCATCAATGATAGAAACGCATCAACTAATTTAAACCAGGCAATATTGTAAGTACACTTAAAGTATGCCAGGACGGGTATTTGAACGAGAAATAGCTGGGACAAATCAAAGTAAAACACCAGAACAAGGAGGGTGTGGTTCACAATGACAAGACATGAACACGCAGCCAATGCGGACGCACATCGCCACGTGTTCACAAAAACACAAAGACAGCACGCAGCTGGTGAAAACCCAAACTGCGCTCGACATGAAAACACAACATGAAAGTACGCGGCCACTGTAAAGACTTAGCAAAAAAAAGCAAAGATCGAAACCGCGCCCACTCACATATCGTAGAGCAAGGACGTCAAAGACGAACACACAAGTCCCGAATGCTCGAATCCCGACACAAAACTGAAACTGAACCAGACCAAAGTATTGGGACCGGACATCATGACTAGGGACCAACCAAATTCACGATTTCACGGCCGTGACATTTTCCGTGAAATCGGCCACTTTCCGTGAAAACACCCAACAAGCGTGAAACAGTGAAATTTTTATTGAAGATAAATATTTTTACTGATAAAGAGTATACCACGAGCAGATGATCGTAGCATCTTAGCTGAGTTTGCAGCCTACAAAACAGCAGCAAAAGAAGTTCCGCCGGATATGAGTATAACAGCATTCTGGCGTCCGCACAGCAGTCTGTTTCCTCTGCTGAGCCGGCTAGCATTACGCTACCTTTCTGTACCAACAAACAGCGTTGACGCCGAGAGAAGTGTCAGCCAGTACACAAACGTCAATGCACCGCAGCGACAGAATATGTCAGCAACCAACGAAAAACTGTTAACTATGTCATTAATGTCACGTGGCATTGCGGAGTCTGTGGCTACGTGCGTTGTAGTCATATGTTTCCTTTTTGTTTTTTAATACAGGTGAACAGTCGAAAAATGGTATTTTAGAATACAAAACAGCGGGTGTGACAGCAGATGGCCTGATTGCAGTGATTGGTGCCTAGTAAAAATTGTACCCGTGAATTTTCTGTGAAATCAAATGTTTTTTTAAAAACCTTCCGTGAAATTGCGAGTTTTTACCCGTGAATTTGGTTGGTCCCTAACACACAAGACGCTACACAGACAAGAGTGCACGCGACTTGACACTCGAAGCCACGTGCACACACAAATCATGAGACAAACGGTAGTGTCAGAGCTCTTCCACAAAACCAAGAAATGACTAGATAACACATGACTTTCCCAAAAATGAACTACACAATTAGCAACACAAAATTGTAATGCATTACTTTTAAAAGTAACTTTCCCCAACACTGTTTGGGAATTCTAATGGATAACTCCCTCCATGCATTGTAGACCTCTTTGGATGTTAGCAATACTAAATATTCTATATCATTCACAGGCAAAGAGTATTACTGATTCTGTTGTTTTCTGATTAGCTAAACAAGTGCAGAACACTCTGCAAACTCTTTCTTGACTATTTTTTAGAATCTAAGGCTGAAAGAGCAACAGAAATGATCTCTCGATTTCAGCGATGTCGGTCAGTTAACGGACTGTATATGCCATTTTATTCTATAATAAAGCAAAAATACTTGGAATCTTTTACGTAAACAGAAAATGTGAATTCCTGCACAACCCTAAAAAAATCCACCATCTTCATGATTCTTTGACAGTTCGTTGTCTTAAGAATGAAGATTCTCATTCAAATTACCATCTGTGACTCTCCACTCATAATTGGCGTTCAGCTTGAATCGTCATCTCATTTACGTTCACATCTGGTTTTTAACTGCTTGTCTTTGAAATCCTAAACTGACGGGCAAAATTTTAAATTCTGGAAAACGTTATATTCCAAACCCTCAAAAACGACCCTGAGAAGAAAGCTACAAAACGTCTCAGAACAGTAAAGACACACTTTTGAAACAGATTTGTATTCATTCTACAGAACATTAACAAGGGAAGAAGATGAAGAAATTGTCAAAGGAAGAGTACATCAATAGTTATAACGTCCATGCCCATGGCAACAGGAACGAGTTGAAATGGTCAAGGTTGAATAAATAGTGTTTAATGTGATGCAATAAAAGTATTTATGTATAAACAGATGGACTAGTCCACATGTAAGCCTAGAAGCCTGAGATAGTTATACAGGCCCTAAAATGAATGCACTGTCAGTGAAAAATTAAGTCAGGCCCCTGAAACCATAACAACGAAGAAGATGATTTCAAGAGGGGGGCATTGAGTGTATTTCAAACGCATCAGCAAACACCTGCGGCCTATGACAGTTTTAAATTGGGAAAACTGTTTACCATGGTTGGGAATTTGTTGCATATACTGGTAAAACATAAGGATAATCCTTATGTTTTCTTATCCTTATGTATCCTTCATAATTAATCCTTATGTTTTACCAGTATATGCAACAAATTCCCAACTATGCTAAACAGTTTTCCCAACAATATGTACTTGAATAGAAGTTCAAATCCAGCATTAACCTGTAATGCAAGTAAGTGTGCAAATGGCACAGAGAACTAAACTCAAGTGGTAAACCAGGTTATGATGCTTAATTTAAAATCTAAATTGGAATCTTTACCTAAAGTCATGCTTAGTGAAAACACAATGATTCATTATCCGAGTCCCTCAAATGCCTGGTTCAAACTAAACAATATTTTTGTGTTACGCAAGTCACTGAGTAAGATTGACTGCTAAATTCACGCCGTGGACAAATAACATGACAGACTACACATCAATTATTGCTTGCCGTCTTTAACGATGTGTGTGATGTCATCGAGAAGCGGGACTCTCGACTGACAGGATTTGTGAGCATAAAAAACAAAACAAAGGCCACTGTGTTTTGCACCGAATGTCTTGCTGCTAGAAAAGCCCCAAAAAGAAAGAAAGCATGGTGTCACAGTCTTGTCGCGTCTTTCACATCCAGGTCCCTTCTGTGTATCTCTGATATTCTGTTTGAGTATTTTCTGGTTTGTTTTCCATTTTTGTTGTTTCTTTGATACTTTTAGGATTTGTTTGCTTGGTTATTTTGTGGCACTTGTATATATTTTTTCACTTATCCTATTTCAATTATCCTTTTGGACACTGTTGTTAATAAATTTCATCTTAAGTTAATAGCTTCTACAAGTGTGCCATGCTTTTTTACATCCCTTACGGACTCACCCTTATCCCCGAAGGCGAGTTGGTTTGCTTGTCTTCATCACACCTTCCTACACCTGTCCCGCTTTGCATTTCCTCTTATATAAATTCCCCTCGTGTTTCCCTTTTCCTTGTCGGTTATTGTCATTGTCCTTGTTCTTCATCGGTCCGGCTCCCGTGTGTGTGGATGCAACTTCTCCTTGTCTAAAGTTTCTAAATACTCCAGGTCTGCCCTATGAAGTGCCGATTTGATTTTTTTTAAGTGTTTTGGTTTCGTTTTTGGAATAAAGAAATTATTGTTTGAGTTGGAACTTGTTCTCGTGTATCTCCGCATCACAGACGTTCCCTGTTCTGAGTGTACTATTACACATGGCAGTTGACAGTCCGAGATTGCACAAAAAGGAGTGTATGGAATCCTCCAAAATATAATGTATTTTATTACCTGTTACCAGGTTGCTGAAGCGCCTCCACTATCGGTAGCCAGCATTTGTCATGGTCTTTCCTCCATTGTACCAACACTATTGTCTCTCTTTCGTTTTGCCATGTTTGAAACTTGTTTACAGAGCTTATATGCTCTTATTGGTCAATGTCACAGATGGAACCCATCTCGGAGGAAATAAAAAAAATGAAACAAGCTAGTTTTTCTGTCTTGATGTAATGAAGCATTGCAGATGCTGCACCAGTTGTTGTCCACTGTGTTAAAATGATCGATTCTTAGGTCACGACGCCCATTGTCGTTTACAAAATCTGGCTAAAATCATGTAGTCTGACCCAAGCATAACACTAAAGCTTCACATCTAGCCGCTAATAACACTAAATCAAATAAAATAGCCCACAGCCTAACGAGTAATTATCGAGACCGCCACATGTGCACACTTTTACTTTTTTAGGATGCCGGCTGGTGTTGAATGTTAATTCCATGCAACCTCAACACAGTTTTTTAAAAACACATTACCGCTGTACTATTATATAGTTCTATCTAGAATATTTCGAATAAAGTTCTATATTAAATTCAATGTACAGTCATAATAAACAATGATTTAAATCACAAGCATAACCTCATTTGAATGTGTTACTATCATCAATACACCACACAACTGCAAACAAATCAGCACCATCAAACTACAAAAGGCTTTATCAGTACTCAAACAGACTTTCCAGAAGGACATACACTGAAAAACATTTGGTTTAAAAAGAAAAGAAAAAATGTATTCCTCAGAATTTCTCTCAGCAAGTAACACATTGAATTAAACATGAAGTTGTGCGACTGAAGTTGTAGGTATTTTCTTGTAAAAATGTACTGCATTAATCTTTATTCACAACAGTGTATTAGTGCTAGCAAGGCAGCGATAAGTGTTTTTTTTTTCTTGTTCTCTGTAAATGCATCAAGGCCACTTTACCATTGTCAAGTCAGCACACTTCTTGATTTCTGTCAGCTGCACAAGAATCAACGTACAATAACAACCATCTTTGGCGTCTCCACATGACAATTAATGCAGTTAAAGATCACAAATTAGTCTGAAAATAGAAAGGACAAGGGCACACTAGAGGACCACGGAATGACTTAAATAGTATCAATAAACTATTATTACTCTAACTAAATTAAAATGCTTTTAAAAAAAATCAAGCGGTATGAAGAACCCAAGAGTTTTTTGGAACCCAAAAGGTTTTCAAAAAAGCAAAAACAAAGTACACCTAGTACAAATGTAATCTACCAAGGCAATTTTGTCAATTTGTCTGTCCACAATAAATATGAAAATATAGCATGACATGACAATAAATCACAAAACACAGCCAATCTGAATGCTTATTTGGTTTGCACAGTCTCTCGCAATGCACAGCAACAAAAGAGCCCAAAACTAATATCTTGTTGATGCTTCTTGACAAGATGCTCTTTAAGGTTTTCCTCATGACATTTAAAGGATTGGTCTTATCATCTGATACTAAATTTCTATAACCAGTCTTTCCATATCCACCAGCATTTTCGAAAAAAGGTTGCCTGCCACCGCCAGCATTTTTCACAAAAGTTTCATGTCCCCCAGAATATTTTGTTGCATGGAAATCTGAAAATGCCATAATATATATATATATATATATATATATATATATATATATATATATATATGGTATATATACACATATATATACACACACACACACACACAATAACTCACAATTGCGGCTTTATATCACAATTCTGAGAATTGCAAGGACAAAAATCTGTATTGTGAGATCCAATGTCACAATATGTTTCCATCTATAAGCCGTTTAATGTTGTTGATCATGTTATTTTTACATTTGCATCTGCTTTCATATGCTATCGCTTATTTCCGCTTCTTCTTCGCCTGTGTAATGATCAGGAGATTCTGTATTCTTTCAGAAGATGTGTAATAGCGCCCCTACCACATAACCGTGAAAACAGAAAGTTGAAGCAGAAATAGTCCTCTGTCAGTGGAGGGGAAAGAGAATGTTTCCGCTATAAAGAACATTTTGTGCAATGAATGTTAAGGGATCTACGTGGAACCAACAATGCCAATAAAGAACCATTATTTTTTATTTAATATTGCATGCCCATTTTTGATGAATATATATACAGTGGAGTTCGGTTATGTTGACGGCCTCGGGGTTTGCATAAAACCGTTTAGCGAGATAAACCATATTTCATATATTAAATATATTAACATATATACATTTTCCCACATTTAACCCGCAGACGCAGATAATCCGAATGCACATATAACCAGTGGGTTTTGGGTTTTATCTAAAAAAATCGTTGGCATAACCCATACCCATAGATTGATTAACTTTTTTTGTGTAAGATCACATTTCGAATTTCAAATGTTGTTCGCATGACTCCAATTATCCATAACAGTTCAGGCTCGGTACACAGTGCTTGTGCGCAAAATTCACACAATAAAAACAGAATTCAGAAGTCAGAATCAGAACAGAAAAGCAGCACGTCCCTTTAAGAGTTGTGTGTTGATCCGATAACAGCCCGCCCTCATGGCAGGACAGCCAATCACGTCTTCTTGCATGATTGACAGGTCAGACAGCCTATCAGTGTAGCTGTCCAAATGATAGTGGAAGTGCAGCTGTCAGCTGTCAGATCGCCAAAGACAACAACCCTTGCAAGAACGAAAAATTAACATTTATTGATGTACATGATGTGAGTTATTAAATGAGAATGTACATGCTCGTGTTTTTGGTGTCTTTTTACACAACAGTGTTGCCGCAATTTGTTTGATGAAGCGATCGGCATTCATCTAAAAAAAGTTTGCTGACAACAAAAGGCAATTGTAAAACCACCATAATAAAACCACCTTCGATTCTTGATACAAACCTTTAATCATATTCTCCAACAATGCAAATACAAAGATTGCTCACAAAATCACAAAAAAATGTGCGGGATGCTACAGCGTGTTATCCCTCAGACAAGATCAACGACAGGGAGTGAACCGTGAGCGGACCGTATCATGCGCAATGAACTAGGTACGGAAATTAGTCACGAAATAACCATGTGAAGTGGCGACTTGGTCCCCGTTTCGTGCTAGAGATATGAGATTTCGGCAACATTAACGAATCGACATTAAAGAATCGAAAATACTGAGACAAATAGGGAGTTTGGTGGTTCCACTTCAAAAACGTCAACATAATAGTTTTGGAGAGTTAACAGTGACTCGAGATAAGTGAACTCCACTGTATATATATAGTAGGAGTGCTACTTTGGTCAAACGAGTGATTTTTGGAGTGGACGGGGCTACCAAAATATGATGGACAGAAATATAAATATAAACTAAAACTCTTGTTTAATATAATACAAAACTTTAATCCACATCAAATACCAGTTGTTAGTAACAGCTATAAATGTAACCTGAACAAAATGGCTGCACTGCACCCACTAAGGTTGTCATCTACACAAAATGTCACATTACGAAGATTTTTCATATCTTGATTTGATTACATATAATTTGATGTGCTATTTGGGGAACGGCATCTCACACATTCCTCTATCTGTGTCTCTAAATCTTTGTCTCTGCATTTCTATCACTCTCCCTTTCTTGTACAAAAACACACACACAGACCTGTCTGCATCTCCCCAGCCTCTCTATAAAAGGAGCCTTTTTAAGGGGTCTGTGTCAGGAAGAATAGGCCCAGGAAGCTTGCCAGAGGCTTACCAATGGAGACAGAGCACTTTAATGCTGCTACTTTACGCTGAAATCAGCACAAAAAGAATGGAGGGAAAGGTGGAGACAAAGAAACGAAAAGAAAGACTGTGAAACTCAGGAAGACGGGCAGACGAGAAGGTGAAGTCTGATGAGCACTACACAAACTATAAATCCGTCTTGTGAAAACAAAATGTCTAGCAAGAAAAAGGCATCTGATAGCATTCATCTCAATGGCAGTTGCTTGGGTGGCAAGCGAAATATAAACACAATTGAATAAAGCTGGATGTATGGCATTTGAAATCGACCAATCAATTGAGCTGTAAATGTCATGTGACTAATCACATGGGAGCCGGAAAATGACATCATGACAATGTTGCCTGATGGTACCACAAGAACATGCACCGAAATCCTTCACGAGAGAGGCAGTGATTTTATATGTGCCCAAACCAGAGGGAGCAGACGGCATTCTACATTTATTATTAAACAAACAAAAAGAAAAATTAATGTATGTTTAAGCAGTTGCTAAACCCGAAGCTGTTTACTCTCAATGCAAATACCATGCGACTGAAAATAATGACATTGTGTGTTTATATATTTGTATATGTGAGTAGTTAAATATTTATAAGCCATTTATTTTGCTTTCTTTACTTTCCGCGGCACAAAAGTTCTATAAACTTCTATGCATATTTTTCATTTTGCACCAACCATGTAATATAATAAAGTTTAAAAAAGGTTTTAATAGCTTTGTAATCACTTTATTTTAACAACTAAAATAAAACAGTTTTTGCAGTACTGTAAGTCTGCGAAATGTTGTGATTTTATGATCTAACTAAAGCTGACGTCCAAATTCCTAGGGGGATGCTTAAAGAGCGGCGACACAACAGGGCTGTGGTACTTAAAGATTTAATGCGTTGTGTTGTATGCACACATAAATGATGAAATTGAAGGTACACTGGCAACAAAAAGCACGAGTCGTAAACAAGGCTGACTAGGCTTGTTTTAAAATGCATATGTAAATGAGGCTGGCAGTTATTGTAGAGGTTACACCAGAACTGGCCTTTTTGTTGACTCTCTAATATCAGTCTTGGTTTGAAGAGAGGAGGCTGGTTATAAGCAGAGCAAAAGGCCAGAGCTTCAGGTAGCAGCCATCCCATGGAGCTTTTAATAAGAGCCCCCCGCCCCCCCTCTCCCTTTCTCTGAGGAGCTGAATTGCCAAATATATTCCAAGCCACACATGGGTTGTGTGATGAATAAAACATTGCATCAGTGAAACTTAGACTTTTGCACGGCAATTACCAAATGTATCTAGACATTGCAAATGTTTTTTGCTAGATCAAGGAATTTAGACAGTTTGTCCTTTAAGTGCTTTGTTTAAAATGCAAGGCAAGGAAAACACTGTTCTTTGGTAGAGCACTGAACACGTGCAATCTGCATTGTATTAATCTGTATTAAAAGAGCACCCAGTTAATTATATGTACTTACTCTCAAATATTCATATTAATGTTCATGAATTAAACATTAGCGAAACATATTAAGGATGATCGCTGCTACTTTTAGAATCCCATAACATACAGATTTACTGTAAACTTAGTACTAATAAGCATAGATTCAGTAAAAATGCAAATTTAGATCTTAACATTCTATGATCACTGAAATCAACCCAGACTCATTGAAAAACATAATGAGGCAACATTTCAGTCAAGTGATATAAAATAGCATTTTAAATGTTTAGCAAAATTCAGAAAGTGGTACAAATAGTGAGTTTAGTTTTATCCGAAACAGATGAATGTGAATCTGCAATGTTTTTTTTATGTTGCTTGTTTGTACGTATCGCTACACATATTCGGTTCACATAAAAAAACAATGTACCATCTACACTAAATCCAATGCTAAACCTAACCTAATGTTAACAAAAGCAAGCATGAGTTCCCTTTCTAGGGAACTCAAGCTGCGTCACAAAACGCTAGGGCGTTGCCATAGCGCTTTGTGACGCAGCGTCTCGTTCCCTCTCAGGGAACTATGGTTACATACGTAACCTGAGATGTTTTGTGACGCAGCGTCTCGTTCCCTCTCAGGGAACTATGGTTACATACTTAACCTGAGATGTTTTGTGACGCAGCATCTCGTTCCCTCTCAGGGAACTATGGTTACATAACCTGAGACGATATAACGCATTTGCTGAAGAAACCATGATATTGTTACTTCCTTTACAAGCCTTTGAGCTATTCTATCCTATTGTATGCTTCAAAGGACTCGTAACCAAATACGTTGCATAGCAAGAGCAACGCTGTACTAGGTGCAGTACTGAGCAAGTTTACTGGGTCAGGAGAGCAATAATATGGAGCTGGTTATATGATGCAAACGTCAAAAATGTCTTAGTTTTCACGTCATATTTTGCAAGGTAGCAAGCAAAAACATGTCTATTAATTTGCGTGAGAAGGAAATAAAGTGGTTGGTGTTTTACTGCCACTAGTGTTCATTTTATTTGTTCATCTGGGAACTGCAGTTAATTGGTATGCTTATGGTGTTTAAAAAATGTAAATAGAGGCAGGTTTTTCCAATAGCTTGAGCTTAGTTTACAAAGTATTTGCATTACTGTCCTTAATAAATGAGTCCAAAGAATAAAATCAAGTTCATAGACATGACTATGGTGGTTGTCGTTTTATTTTTGGTTTTACATCAGAGCTAAATTAATGAACAATACTTCAGTTCTGCATGTCCAATATGATTTTCAGTATGTAACTGAAGCTGAGAGAAATCTTGTGCAGACAATACATGTAGTGCTCATTAATTTACATGCAAGAGAAGGACAGAGAAATGATGTTTACAGCAGAAGCCAAGGCATTCCAACCATTTGAAATCTTACTGAGGCCAAGCAATGTTAATTCTCTGACTTGTTTTCAAAAGAAACCTTTAATTTTTCTATGGGCTCAGAATCGAGCCAAAAGTACCATGGTCAAGGATGAAAAATGACATTATTACATTGCAGATTTGTTTTTTGATCAAGTCGTTTAAGAGTTAATGCCATTTTTTGATGAATGTGTGATGAATATTGAAAACAAATCTAACTCTGTGAGTCACACCAGAGTGATATCAACTCCCCTCTTCCACTGATTGGCTGGAGGAGAGCTGTCAATCTAGAACCAGTGGACCAATGGAGATGCTTACTTCTGCCCTAATTTACATGAAACTTGAACTGCAACTTTTTGGATCGTAAGCACAGAACTTGGAAACGAGAGCGAAGAGGAAAAGAGCACAAGCGTGAAAAAAAAAACAAGTGAGCAGAAAATAGAAAATAACACAAAACACAGGAATGAAAGCGTAATGTTTAAGAACACACAAACAAGTTTAAGTTTTGCGCACAACATCATTTTTAATGCGCTTAAAGTTTTGATTTACGCTTGCTATTTTTCATCCTTGACCACAATACTTTTGGCTCATTTCTGAGCCCATATTTTTCCTCATATTTTCTCAAAGAAACAAGGCTGAAAGTAAGATAAGATAAAATGATACGATGAGATAAAATAGATCAAATATATTTTATCTAATACTAACAATATTTATTTTCAAGTATTTTACCATTGAGATTTGGTTTGTTAAAAAATACATTCCCGGCTACATTTCCACAATCAAGCCTGTGTTTTTTTAACCTGTTTAGAATCAGAACTATTGCCATCTGATTTGTGAATGAATCTTAGCTAGCTAGCCAAGCTAATTTTGTAGAAAAGTCGACGGATGAGCTTCCGTTCAGCTTGCCCGATCCTGCTATCCCGTTCCGTAGTTAGTAAACGGCTCATTAAAAACTCTGCAACAAACAATTAATTTGCATGCAATTGGGCTGTGTCTGCCTAATGCTTTCTGAGCGCTTTCTGCTTCTGAAAAGTGAAAGACAAAACTTGAACTTTAATGCCGCAAAGTAATCACCAGAAAAGCTCACACTTGTGACCATTAGCGAGTTTCAAGCCTGTAAGTAAAAGCATCAAAATAAAAGAGCCCTCTAGTTAGCATAATTGTTGCATAATTCCCCTCATAAAATAATCCCTTTAAAGCAAATGGTCTTGTAAAGATTGCGTGCTGTAAGACAGAAGCTTTGCGACTCGCGTGCAGCAGCTGGCAAGGGCAACATCAGAGGAACAGAACAGCTGATGCTCCCCCTATTAACTTTCAACTTATGGATATGGTGGCACCTCTCCAAAGATATCCTGAACCCAGGAGCCATGATTGCCAAGGTCAGAACTGATGAAAACATGATGAGACGGCAGTTTATATTTTAACTCTCCCTCTTTTTTTTTCCTTCCAATCAATTTTTCTTCTTGCTCCCCATTTTATTGCGCGGCAGGAGACGTGAGCTTTTAATTACAACCTGAACTGTTGAGTTAATTGAACATAACAGAAGCCCAATTTTGTGTTACAGCAAATCAAGATGTTACTTATGCAAATTGGGAGATGTCCCCTCAGGGGGCCGGGGACGCCTCTTTAGATGCCAATGTCACACTCCATACTCAAAGTGCACACTGTGCTCCGAGTATATCGTCAAGCGGGAAGAAAAAGCCTTTTATGGAGATTATCGCTTTTAATGGATGTTCGTGGGGTGTGTCTGCCGGCCTTATTTTCTCATTTCTGTCTATCACAGTTAATGTTTCTATCTAGACTATGCCCTTTGTGAAAAAATATCTTCTCGATATGAAAAATACTGAACTGGTAAAGGAAAAAAACGATGTGAGTTTGATGAAAGTAGGTGATTATAGTTATGCAGTGAAGCTGGTAAAAACATTCCCTTTTCAACTAAGTTAAAATATAAAAAAATTATTAAATCAAATTAAATTATTAAATTAAATAAGTGCTTTACAAATACATTTGATTTGCCTCGACTTTGGGATCAATATAATCTAGTCTCAAAAAAAGTAAAAATTTAGAAACATTTTAAAAAGCAGTCTGACGTAACAAAGCTACGTTTTTTGAAATAGGGTTTGATATGCATCCCAAAGCATGGATTCGAAAGAGATTCATAAATGTTTCAGAGCTTAGCGAAACATGCGGCGATTCTGCTCATTAACATAGTTCACTGTTTCATCAATTTTACTATTTATCAAAGAGTTTAAGATCATATGGAAATGTTGGGATGGGATGTCACCTCCATCTTATCTCTATAAAAAAGGAATGAAAAGGAAAAGGAAAACTTTGCCAAAACTAAACTGTCTCAGATATCCCTGAATGATAATTTACATCTCTTTTTTTAGCTCACAAAAGTCTTTAGTTAAATAGTACTGTTTATTACTACATTTTTAATTAAGTCTTATCATTTAGAGTAATCACACTAATTACTGTAAATTATAACATATTCCAGTTAATGTTGTTTGTCACACATGAGTGGTGCACTGTTTCTTCGAGATGATTTCTGGTGAAAAATATGCCACTTTGTTTAAATAAAAAATTAAACACATCGTCTGTATATAATTCTTTATATTTTTTAAAACTGTAAGTAAATCTCAATCTCTTGTATGTGCATATATAAGGAAACATCATCAAAAACAAATCATTAATGTTTCCTTCTATTGATTGTTACAGTATCTGCTGGAATATTTTATTTTTATGATTTATTTTTTTATTAGTTTCGGCTTTGGATTATTAAAGCAACCATTTTTGAACACATCAGGCAATAAAACCTGATGAAGAAAAATGAGCATGTAGTCGTTGCGATTTATTCAAGCTTCCCTTTGATTTAGAGAGGAATTGGACATGACTTTCAATTCAGTGGGTGATCTAAATAGTTCACTTTAAGTTAGATGTTAGATGTGCATATATGTGTTACCTATGTGTCATGTTCTGTTACAAACACAAGCATGAAGGCGAGGATGACTAATCAAAAGTACTTTAGTTTAACTCTCAGGTAACAAGAATGAAGAATAAACATCAACAAAGCACTGTCAGATGTCACCTGTCAACTCAGCACCACAATTCCCATGATCTTCACTGGTATTGTAGTGCTGAAGTGACAGATGAAGTCTGACAATACGCCCCCTCCCGGATGGCACATCCTCACACCGTAAGAGGAGGTGTGGAGGATTAGGAGATGGCAAAGAGTAGGCGGAAATGTACACAGGAAGATGTTCTGGAAGAGGACGGCAAACCGAGAGGAAAGGATTCAGGGTGGTATTGATGGTGTGAGACTTGATGGGGTGATGGATGACAGCCAGAACTGTACTCCATGGTGGCGTCGATGGAGACAGGAACCAAGGTGGAAGAAGTCCTGATGCCACCATGGTGACATCCGGAGTACAAGCCCACTGCGTAGCCGAAGACCTGCAGTGATGGAATGAGGTCGAGGACACTGGCAACCGCAACTGAGTTGCAGTGACGACCTTACGCAACAAGTCCGCAGAGCAGATGTCATAAAGTCTGAACCAGGTGGAGCTGATTGAAAAGGGAGCTCAGCGAGGCTTAATGGCTGATGGTCCATGCTTGAAGCATGGGTGAGAGGAGCATAGACCAAGGAGCCAAGGAGACTTGTTGAGGAGGTGTGAAGTCGTGGGCTCCTCTAGCAGGCAGAAGGATGAACACGGAGGGACTGGTGGGAGATGGAAGCAATTGTGTGGCAAGAATGGCTGAGGATGATGAAGGCGAGCCAAACATATTCCAGTTATAAGGATCCATTAGTCTATGGTGGTACAAAGCTGGTAGA